>JAKNSH010181755.1:0-12835 GCA_027790015.1 Cymbopogon flexuosus | reverse complement strand
GAGAGATCAAACTAGAGAGATCGGTAGGGACATTAGGATTCATTCCTTTTTGTATGATGGAACAACCGGATTTGCTCTTCAGTCTTCGCCTCTATTTTCACCTCCCAGGTTTATGGATGCTGATTAGGATTGTTACCTATTGGAGCTTCTACAAATTTATCTAAAGTACCTCACATCATTCGTATTTGATTGTTTTTTAATTCCAATAAAATTCCACAACAATGCATGGCAGAACGCCTTTGTTGTAAATTGGATCACGAGTTTTTTTGTTTTTTTGACAGAACGATCACGAGTATTTTCATCGGTGTACATAGGATATCCTTCATTTTCCCAATGCCTCCTGTTAGCTTCTTTCTTTCCTTTTGTGAATCTGATTGTTTATTAGCAGGACGGCTACATAACTTCAGTTGTTACAACTAGAAATTAAGTTCCTCTCAAAAAACATATACCAGTCTGTTTTTCCTGCAAGATATAAAAAATAAAAGAAATATGTTGATACAATTAAACTGTGTTCTTATTTACTATAGTAGATGTAAGATTAATATCTATTTCTATCCGTATTTTCTCTTGCATACCCGCGGCAACGCGCGGGGATTCATCCTAGTTCCTACTAAAGTTTAGAGCAAATTATGAAGTAGCTAAAAGTGACTAAAATATACAGAGAACAGCTGCTTTGGTGATCTTCAATTAGTGCTATAAGAGTAGTCCTAATGCAAGACTCTACCATAGAGTCCAAGACTATTTATTACCCTTCTATTTATGATAGAGTCCAAAACTATTTATTATCCTTCTATTTATAATATTTTGCTGATGTGGCACTAGATTTATTGAAGAGAGAGGAAGAAAAAACAAGACTCCAAGTCTTATTTAGACTCTAAATTCACAGTGTTCAAGGTAATAAATAGGTTTAGACTGTATCATAGGGTCTACACTGTGAATGCACTAACTAAACAGAAGTCCTTGAACTCTAGAAGAAGTCATTAAACTAGCGTGCATTGTCGGGCTGTGGCGGCGAAAAACGTTCAATGGACCATCGCACGTGCATCGTGCGGCTGCCTATTGCCGGAACTCATTAGAACGTGCTAGTATGTGATGCGCTGCATCCTCGACGTCATTCTCGTATATCATCGCTGTCGCCTTTTTTGCCCTCGAGCCTTGATTTGAATAATGCATGGCCCAGTGATCTTCCCTGCCTGTTTCCGCATGGAGTGTCGTGTTGCAGCCTGAAAGGTACCACCGAATCTGTGCTTCACGCCAAAATGCTGTACGGAGTATTATAATGCTAACGTCTCCTTCTTCCTGTAGTACAGTACAGTACTTATTGTGATTGTGAAATGTTCCCAAGACTTTCAGGAAGAAAACTTGAAGAGGACAAGCCACCCTGAAACTACTATCGGGCCTGATTTTATGGGCTCGATCAGTCGCTGCGATGCGTTCCTCCCTGTTGCTGTTGGTCTAAATGAATTCGTGGCCTTTGGCCCAAGCCACGTCTACTGCTGTTGTTTTCAAAAGTTGAGGGATGTATTTTTGGACGTAATATGTATGGTTTCAAAAGTTAAGGAATGTATTTTATCTGGGCCATGTTTAGTTTCCAGAATTCTCTTCCAAATTCTACTATGCAAAAAGAAGATTCCCTGTCATATCAAAATGCTGGCACATGTATGGAGTACTAAATGTAGATAAAATCAAAATCTAATTGCACAGTTTTATTGTACTTTGCGAGACGAACATTTTAAGCCTAGTTAGTCAAAGTTTGGACAATTTTTACCAAGTACAAACGAAATGCTATAGGAATCCCGCTACAGTAATTCCAGGCCCAATTTGAGCATCTAAACAAGGCCCTGGTTTTTGAAGTTCAGGGATGAAAGTGGCCTTTGGCGAAAATTGGGGATCTAAACTGGATTTTTTTTATAAAAAGAACTCATCAAGGTCCAGTGTCAGCAGGCCTTTGGCCCAGGCCACGCTATATCAAAGGAAAGCCATGTCTGATCAATCAACTTTTGAGTTTTGATTGATCAGACATGGCTGATGCAGCAGGCGCCGGGTACTTAATCTCAAAAAAAAAAAGAGGCGCCAGGTACTTCAGGCAGTAATAAATCAAGCACATTTCACTAAGATATAATTAAAACAAGACTATTACACATGGCAGCACAACAAAGATAACTTTACACATGGCAGCACTTCACTAAGAATTGTCTAAAGCGTTAGCGTGACACCGTGTGCAAGGCTCCAGAACAGTCAGCTTAGTTGTAGGTGCAACTTTATCCTCAATATACCTTCGTATAGCTGCCACCGCTCTTGACGCTTCCTCGACCACAGACTTGCTATAGCGAAAGCCCCTATCATCCGAGCAACATGGAGACCTACCATCACCACAAAATGTGTAAAATGTAAGGCGCTCGAGTGCGATTGCGCTCTTGACAATGCAACATGTTAGCTCAACTAGGCTCTTTGTAGAGTTGAATGATATCATCTCCACAATCTTGAGGTGGTCGTGGCGCCGTTCAGGCAGCTGCCTCAATTGTGAAGAACCAACCAATTCATATCCCATATCTGGCTGAGGAACCTAAGACAATGTCAAAGAGATTGAATCAATAAATGCACCCAACTTATGAGTCACCACATATATTAATTTGGTGGATATATAGGATGGACACCACCTTACCTCCAACCGCCAAGTCTCCAAGGAAGGAGATGCATCCAACAAAGAAATCAGAGAAAAATAATCATAGTCTAGGGTCGATGAAGTAATCTGAATGCACAGTTGCTTGAGTTTGACGAACTTGGTAGGCAGCATTGGCACATCCACCTGCACAACAAATACGTCATGTTCATTCAGATTTATTATACATCCTGCACATAAAGGTATAATATACACTTGATCATATGGATCTACGGATACTCTGCAGCATACCTCATGGGCTGAACCTAAAGAAAGAGTCTCAAGATTTGGCATAATCGATGGAAGCTCAGCACGGCCATAACAGATGCCATTCTCACGAAACAAGCTCAAAACCTTCATCATCTGTGATGCTTCTACAAGGGAGAGCTTTGTAACTTCTCCGGTAAGGGCAAAATTGGAGAGATTTGGAGCTTTGTTCTCTAAAATTTGCAGAGCACCCCAACCAATAACCCACATACAGGTGAGCTGCTGCATCATGGAAGGTATCTTAAGGGAAGTTATCTCATTGCAATCACAAAGCTCCAAACGCTCCAAAGCAAGAGAGTTGGAGAGAAGGCACTCTAATTCATTCCCCGTGATACACACTGAACGCAGACGCAGCCTTGTTAGGCTTCTCAATGCGCTAAGTTCAACTGTGGGACGGAAGGTACAAGAGTAAAGATCAAGAGACCGAATTGAATTTCTAACCCCCACAGATAAAACTGAGCAGGGAAGCTGTACTTTTTATAAAGTCTAAGGCTGAGCTCTTCAATCCCTGGTGTAACAGCATCATGGAGCCATCTGTCGAAATAAGGAAAGCAATCGTATTGACCACTTAAATGAAGCCCCAGTATCTTCAAGCCAATTCCAGAGTGATTTCTCAGGATGCTGTCAATTCTGCATCTTAAACTTATGTTACGTGCATTTGCTGCCTTAACCGTAAACGAACTCAAAATTAGTTTGGGATAACATCTCCAGAAGCTTAGAAAGGCGCGAGAAAGGCAAGCAGCACGAGCAGCTGTATCCATTGGCATTAAAGAATGTATATGACACCAGATATCCTGCATTCACAGTAATGAGATAAATTTTCAACTTTAAATACAAGGGGAAATATATACATACTGATAGTGATAGCCAGCACTGATTAACTACTATGGTACCTAATTATCAATTCTTGCTTGCATAAGAGCACACAGAGCAAACAATGTATCTACCAAAATGCACGAGATGCTTTGTAGTGCAATATCAGGTCAAAATCACAGAAGTGAGAGATCCTAGGCTAAGGTTCTGCATGTTTAGATATTGAGCTAAAAAAAACCACAGAACAGCCACAGCCCTCCATCAGAAATTTATGTTGCCATACTTCAGGAAGGCATGGGATCGGATATCCCAATGTTTGTCCATCTTGAGAATTGCCATCACCAAGTCCTTGACAGGGTGAGTCCTTAATTTCGTCCACTCTAGAAACGGATCCATCTGCATGCCAACAGAAACAAATAAAATTTTAAAAATGCTATCCGTGTGACATAGTCTAAACAATGAATCCTTAACGAACAGAAATAATAAAAGCAGCTAAAAGATGAAAAAGATCATTTATTATGATTATTATGATATGATGAGATGAAAGAAGAAAACAGCAAACGAATCAGATGATTGAGGCTTATACTCCGGGCTAATGTGGATTGCTGACGCTCCAGCGTCTCGCTCTGAATCCCCATGCTACGAGCGGAAGATGACACGCAACGCAAGTACACCACTCTCTCCCAAGAAATCTCGCCGAGTTTCCGTTCTCCAGTTCTCCTGAATACTTTAGCTATCCATCATCGTAGTAGTCGCACCTCCCTCGCGCGCTAGATTTGGATTCGATGACTGAATCGAAGTCCGATTACACATCGGCGGGAGGGAGAGGAAACTAGGGAATAGGGACTCTTCTGTCCCGGTTGGAAAGATATGACGGAATCCGATTAGGCACCGGCTGCTTCTACTCCGCGCCGTGTGCGGCCCCTCTGCAGCGGCAAGAAAGTGAAGAGATGGTACGGCGCTCGCCTGCAGCAAGAAAGGGGCGGGGAACGCGACGGCACTCACCGTCGCCCTGCTCCTCTATGGCGGGCGGCGGCTTTTGTCTGCGGCTGCGCTCGGAGGAACAGAGTACGAGAGTGCATAGACTTTTTTCTATTTGGAAAAAGTCCAAATTACTTTCTCTAAATTTGGCCATGTTCCAGAGAGAACATATGCTGTGCAAACTAATTTTTTATGAAAACTCATGTAAACTACGGTAAAAAAATATACTAAATTTATCAAAAAAATCACACATATAGATGATGTGATGATACACAACCTTGTAAAATATATTTTCCAAACTCGACTTCGTTTGTGAGATATAAAAATAACAAATTTCTAACAAATCATCTGGATAGCTTTCTGGCTTGAAATTTGTTATTTTTATATCCCACAAACGAAGTCAAGTTTGGACAAGATATTTTGCAAGGTTGTGTATCATCATATCATCTATGTATATGATTTTTTTGGTGAATTTAGACGACTATTTTGGTCTAGTTTGCACAGGTTTTCATGGATAGATTGGTTTGCATTTGATACGAACCCTCAAATTAACATTTAGTTCAATTTACTTTCTCCAACTATTTTGTATTGATGTACTAGTTTATCCCTTAATAGAATTTGTTGTTTTTGTTTTTCCACGTGTAAGTTAAGTTTTAATATCAAGTTTTGTGCATGGATTTAAATAGCGAGCTAAGGGAATAGTGTTTAGCGTTTTATCAACCGTGATTAGCGGAGCTATATCAGACTATAGCGGCAAAATTATGCACGAACACAAATAGCGGCACTCTGCCGCAAGAAGCTATTTCGGGCTATAGCGGCAAATATAGCGAGCTATTTTTTTCCATGGTTTTGTGACATGATAAAGTACATCATAAATACGGTTAGAGGAATATATCTTATCTTATTTTTTTTTCACTATTTTTCTGTCTTAGGATATCTATACTAATAAATTAACATTAGACATATACAAAACATAATGATAAAAATTTCATAATGTGTTTCTCTAACTCAAAATATGATGTCATCTATCACCTAAAAAATGAAACTAAAACACAGTCGCATATTAAGGAAAGAAACAAAAAAAAACTTTTAAAGGTGAAAATTGGACCAAGTTATTGAATAGTAGTTGGAGACTAAATTGAACCAAATTTTAGTTTAGGGTTATCTGGGCATAGGTCAAATTTAGAGGGACTAATTTAGATATTTTTCTATATTTTATTAACAAATGTCGATTCCATTTGCAACATGAAGCCCTCTGAAAGGCTCAACTATACTTAGCGGTCACCTAATTTTCCTCCCTAAAGTATAGAAGCAGTTTTTTTAATAATTATTTAAAGCACAAGAAGAAATAAGCTTAAAAAGAAGCCGTAAGCTACTGTATACCAAATATTTAAAAAAAAAAACATGCTATAGCACGTGCTTCATTAATTGGTTTAAGTCTTAGTACAACATTAATACGCTACGGTTAAAGCCGGTGATTCTTGTATGTGTTTCTCGGTGTTAACCTGCGCCATCTCGCCAATGGATTAAACCGGTTTTGTACTGTATACCGAAAACATAAACTGTATTTCATTTTAAAGAACTATCAAAACAAAATGTTTACGGATGGACCGGAGTTACTGGCGCCTGGATGTCCAGATGCCGTGATGGCTCCATCAGATGAGACCGCGCGCACGGTCGTTCACGTCTGTTTTGAAGAGTGAACAATGGATCCCGGGTAAATTATTGTCTCCATATATGTTCCAGTATATCAGTACACACCGCGAGATATGTGACTAGAACACATTGAACGTAGTTTTCAGAACGTCTCAATACGTCAGTGTCATACGAAACATAATAGAAAAACTGCTGCTGGACACAACCCAATCCGAATCCAAACAGAACATCAGGCGAAAATCAAGATTTTCAAAAAAATATTTTTCAGTACTTATTATAGCTCCTTCCTACGAGGCATAATTACAACCAACAAGAGTTCACTTCATAAGGCACTGATCCGTCATCCGAACCCTCAGCAGCTTTTGTTAATTAACAATAAATAGTCCTAGTTTCCTACCAAAAGTTCACTAGTTCAAGCTTTCTGGACGAATATACATACAAGCTGAAGCAAGAAATCTATCCATCCAATCCATCCATCCATTGATGAAGTGATGTATGCATCAAAAAGCAAAGCATCTCATCGCATCGAACGTCCGTCTCTGAAGCACATCCATGGTGCTGTGGTCATCGCGCCATACGGATCGACCCGTCTTTGATGAGGCTGTTGCTCAGCGTCTTGAACCGCTCTCTCGAGTACTGCCGGGACGCCTTCCTCCAGTCCGTGCCGGCCTTCATCATCGCCACAAACTCCTCGAAGCTGATCCGCCCATCCTGCGTGCAACCATTTCAGCTCAGATTGCATCCAGGATTTGATCCGCCCATCGAGGATTTGAGCTGCCTGAACGTACCTTGTCGGTGTCGACTTCTTGCAGGACGTTGTTGAGCGCGGCCTCGTCGGTGTGGCCGGCGTCGTCGGCGAGCGCGTCGGCCAGCTCGGCGCGCTCGATGTAGCCGCTGCTGTCCTTGTCAAAGAAGAGGAATGCCTTGCGGAGGTGGGCGTCGTTGGAGAGCCGCTGCAGGTGGATGGTGATGGCCACGAACTCGCCGTAGTCCAGGTACCCGTTGCCGTTCACGTCGGCCTGCAGGGAATTGCATTGATTTCATATTCGACTTCTAGGAGTTTGATCTCTCTAATTGAATGGCCTGCACAATGATATCATCAAGGAGAGTAATAACAACACAAGCATAGAAGATGCTTACGGCCTCCATGAGCAGCTCCATCTCTGGCTCGGCGAGCTTGGACCCGACCTTCCTGAGCCCGGCCTTGAGCTCCTCCAGCGTGACCCTGCCGTCCTTGTCGGTGTCCATGAGCGCGAACATGTCCCGGATCACCTCCACCTCCTCCACCGACAGGTGCTCCGCGATCACCCGCATCGCCTTCTTCTTGAGCTTGTTCATGGCCGAGAACTGCTGCAGCCGCGCCCGCACGACGTCGCCCAGCGGCACATTGGGCGCCTTGCGCGCGTTCTGCAGCCACGGGTGCTCGAGCACCTGCTGCGCGGTGGGGCGCTTCTTGGGGTCCATCTGGAGCATCTGGCGGACGAGGCTCTTGGCGCCCTCGGAGATCCGCGGCCATGGCTGCCGCTGCAGGTCCAGGTCGCCGCGGAGGATGGCGCGCGCCACGCCCTGCTCCGTCTCCGCCCAGAACGGCGGCACGCCGCAGAGGAGGATGTACAGGATCACGCCGGCGCTCCAGATGTCCACCTCCGGCCCGTAGCTCCGCCGGAGCACCTCCGGCGCCATGTAGTACGGGCTGCCCACGATCTCCGTGAACCGCTCGCCTGTTGCCATTGCATTGCATGGCAATGCATCCACAAAACTTTTTAGTGACAAGCGTCATGGATCAGAGCGTGGCACCATGTATGCATGGTGGATGTACAGAACACGTATGATCCGTTCACGAACGAAATAACGTCCAATAAGCTAGTATAAGTTTTGCCCAAAAGTCAAAGAGTAGACTTTTTCGTCACTATTTTGAAGAAAAAAAATCGGAGGATCCTGTCAACGTTCTGAATATACGAGCTGGATGCCTATTACTGTCGTGATCGTTGCTGCAGCCGCTCGGACGCGTCCACGCACGCCGAAATAAACGTCAGGCAAGGCGGATCCAAGCAAAACAAAATAAAACGGGCTTTCTCCCAGTTTTGACATGACTTGTTCCTCGCTGCAGTGTCTTCCACTCCTCATGCACACACACACAGTTCTTAGAAGATTTCGCAAGAAGCGTTCCAAAGTTAGGTGAAACAAAGTTAGCAAGCGGTATCACACACTTCCACGTGTTTTATTAAAAAAAATTTAAATGTGTATTAGCTCTTTTGAAGACTGGCAAAATTAAAGGCGACCTTTTTTTTTTTTTGCATATGTTCGGACAAGATTTAAAAATCTTAAAAATAAGGGAATCGCTAAACTCCAGTCGACTGGAATTTAGTGTTCCTTCCAGGTGATTGCACATACATCTATCTCCGCGTCTCCTGCTCGCTCTAGTGTTGACTGAGCACCCATGCATGTTTGAGATTCAGGCGACTGGATTTTAGGAAGTGTGTAAAAGTAATCATTTTCCTATACCGGAGAACATTCGCCATATCTAACCTAAAAGGGACGACTGAAAGAATCAAAAATAGGTTAAGGTTATCGTAGAGGCCAAATTTGACAACCATACGGACGGAAGAGGATAGGAAATGCTGTCTGTCCCTGAGAAATATGATAATCACCCAGCTAAAAGAGCTATTAAAAAAAATTGACAAAAAAAATCTAACAATCCGATCTTGAAAAGGATCGTTTTGTGCTACTTGAATTAGGAGTGATGAATGATCTTTATGGAACTGAAGATATCGAATAATAGAAATTTTTGAGACAGGCCGACAGCATCAGCAAGCAGAGGCTAACCTGGTTTGAAGAAGACGGAGAGTCCAAAATCGATGGCCTTGAGCTGCGCGTCGTCGCTCTTGCCGGCGTACAGGAAGTTCTCAGGCTTGAGGTCCCGGTGCATGACCCCGTGCGCGTGGCACGCCCTCACCACCTCGGCGACGGTCCTGGCCGCCGCCGCCGCGGCGCGCTCCGTGTACCTCCCGCGGGCCACGATCCTGTCGAACAGCTCCCCGCCGTCGCAGAGCTCCATGACGAGGTGCACGGCGTCGGCGTCCTCGTACGCCGCCCGGAGGCGCACGAGCGCCGGGTGGTCGGGCAGCGACGCCATGATGGCCACCTCGCGCCGCACGTCGGCGACGTCCACCGCCGTGCGCAGGCGCCGCTTGGGGATGGACTTGCACGCCAGGCGCTCCCGCGTGGCGCGGTCCGTGGCGAGCCGCGTGACGCCGAACTCGCCCCGTCCGAGCTCGCGCCCGAGGTGGTACTTGTCCGTGACGCGCAGCCGCGGGTGGTGCGGCACCACGCCGTCCAGCACGCGCGCCGCCGACCGCGGCGACGCGGAGGCGTACGGGTTGCTGTGCTTAGTAGCCGCCGCCGTCTTGGGCCTCGCCTTCGGTCTGCTTGGCTTGTTGTTGGGGCCCGGGCTCCTGTTCCTCGGCTCCTGGCTGTTGCTGCCCTGCTGGCTGCTCGGAGGCGTCGCCGGCCTCTTGTTGCCAGCACCGCCAGCACCTTGTGGCGGCGGCGCTTTGCTGTCTGTGGCCGTGGCGTCGGCTTCGGGCTCGTCAGGGGACGTGGAGGTGGTGCCGCAGAAGCACACGTTGGCGTTGCCCATGGCAGCTAGCGTTTGTTGCCGCTGCTCTGCAGGTTGGTGGTCTCTCTCGAGCTTGTATGTATAAACCTGCGGCGGTTGCTGGATTGCTGCTACTCCCTACCGGAGTGGTTGTGCTTGCTTGCGAGGTCTGCGTACGTGTGACTGTCTAGATATGAAAAGAAAGATTTTTGGTTGCTGTAGTGTCGATTGTATGAACAGTTGAAGGGAGGCGACCTGAGAGGGTGGATGAGTTAATGAGGTATAGCAAGGAGAAGAGGTCGCAGGAGGGAAGAAGTCCAGCTATCCAAAGTACGCAACGGCGACAGGGACGAGCGAGAAAGGGCCAGGGAAGACGAAGCAGGCAGCATATGCAGATGCAGCTTTTTTTTTTTAGAGAAAAATGCAGATGCAGCTTTCAATCATAAAAAAATGCCAATAGAATATGGAGATGGATGATCGATTGATCCGGAAAGGGGAGGAGGCCAGGCTTTGCTTCACGCGTACGTTCGTTCGTTCTTTGGAGTTGGAGGAGACGGACGGATCGATCATGGCCGGGTTGCGGAAAGGCGCGGGAACATACTACGGTTGGATGATCGGCAGTGTGTGAGACCGCGCAGAAAGACAGGTTTGATTTAGGGGGCGTGGAGAGGCAGAGGCAGGCTTCCAGCAGTGAAGACTGAAGAATGAGATGCACGGCGCGGCGGCTTTTCGTGGCCTGCGGCGGCAGCCGCGTTGGGCTCTGGGCGCGGACACCATCACCGTGGCTGGGGGCGATCCAATGAGTTGGTCTGCATCGTGTACGCCGCCTGCGGCAGCTTGGCCTGGCGTTTGCCGGGCATCGCGATCGATAGCTGCTGCTGCCGTGTGGACTGGATGCCACTGCTCCAGCAGGCAGGCAGGCAGCCAGCAGGAGGGGAGGGAAAGGGAATAGACAACGACCCGGCGTTATGGCGAGAGAGTTGTGGAGGGAAACTGACTGCCGATATTGTGTTGTGAATGAGAATCACCTGTCAGTGGGGCCGATGTACAAACTTGTGAAACACCAATGCCACCAAGCGCGGTGCAGGGACACGCACGGCGTCGCTCCGCCCACCAGTCTCCCGGACAAGTTGGTTATTCTGACACCTCATCCTGAAGCAGCTAAAATTGACGGTGATGATTTTTTTTTCTCTTTCAGAAACAAGGATTCTCCTGGTTTTATATATTAATAATAAATCATTCAACAAGGTTTAGCACAAAGGGTATAGGCGCGCCCGCAAACAAACATGCCGTTGGCAACCAACACAAACATGTACAACCACTGTCTCCAGACTACTCCGCTGAGTTATCCTAGGCTGGAACAAATTACTTGAGCACCCAAGGACTCCAACTCTGATGTGCTATGCACCATCTGGCACCTCCAGGTTCCAGCCAATTCTTAACAGTTGGCTCACTTGCACTTCCAACGATGTCACTAGCGCGTCCACCTGGTCTCCGAGTTCCTGCATATACATTGGTCACCATAATCTCAATACCTTTGTGATTCCAATCAACACCATTCGTTTTCCAGTCCAGCACATCCCTTGAAAACATAACTTGTTTCGAAATTTTCATAAGCAATATAAAATAACAGAACTAAGGAATATTAGTAACAACATGTGTTTTTTACTGGCTATCCATCGTGAAGCCACCAAATTCGTAATCCCAAGTTCCTACAATGACTGCTAACTCTGACACAATAGACCATAACCTTCGTGCAACACAACGTTCAAAATATAAAATGACAAGTAGTCTCTTGTTCTGCACAGAACAGACGGGTCTGATCGATCAGATACTTCTCTTCTTGTCCCTTCTTTTTCACTAAATTATCTCTGATAAGCGCAACTTGTTCTAGTAACCACAAAGATATTTGTATCCTGCTAGTGGGTATTTTAAAGGAGGAAAAAAAAATCTACAGTCATTCTGAGTCAAGAAAGGAAAGTCCACGATGTTGAAACCAATATCTAAATTACGTGGCAGATTTATTTCTGGATTTTTGTGTACAAACACATCTCTTCTGGCTTGTTCTTTTAGTTTAAACATATCTATATCTTGCTGAACTAACTGGGTATCATAACCCAATGAGATGGTCACATCTCTAACCTTTTTCTAGAAGATAAGAATTGCTTTCAAAAGCAAAACAAGTCACAGCAGGTTTTGTGCCTTGTAAGTTTTCGTACTTTTAAGCAATTGACGGTTATGGTTTTATAAAATCACTTTTTTTTTCTACATGCATGGTGAGGGCGTGGCAATCACCATCTTTCTATCGATTTCAATTTCATTTCAGCTTTTCTCCGCCCATGATCGCTGCCCGTACACGTACAGAGGAGCCCTCTACCAACCCAAGAACGGATTAGGCACCGCATGCAAGATGATGGACATAAATTCATATATAAGCAACACTAAGGGCATGTACAACCCACAGATAGCGTGCTGTCTCTATGTTTATAGTAACTCGTGTACAGACAGCTAAACAGACAGCTTGTACAATGGCTTTTCTATTTAGCTGTCTGTAAATTATTTAATTCATACACACAATCACGATCAAGTACACAGTAGATCTTTGTGTATTATTTTGTTGCTTCTGAATTATTGACAAAAACGGTTAAGGCATACTAGAAATATTGTTCATAGCTCTTCATAAACTATGACAATATAATATATAATTGCAAGGCCTCTATTCCCTCCGTGTAACACTAAACAAATAGGACATTAAAAATAGAGAAGGGGGGGGGGGGGGGGGGGGGGGGGGAAAAAAAAAAACATTCCTTTTGGGGTTAATTTCTTGGTGTTTTTTTTTTTTTTTGTTTTTTGCCCGA
>JAKNSH010181589.1:0-18262 GCA_027790015.1 Cymbopogon flexuosus | reverse complement strand
CAGCTCTAGTGAATTGCTCGTGTCGTTGAGTACCTCACTTGAGAGTGGTGTCTTGCGGTGCCTTTGCGGAGGTGTGCCTTGGCTTGCGGGTCAAGAACCGGTGAACCATCTAGGTGTTGGTTGACACAACAGGACGTAGCTTGGTGGCAACCAAGTGAACCTGGTGAAAAATCGCCGTGTCATCTTGTGTCCACTCTTCGCGGTGGTTTGCAATCTTCTACTCACAAGCTTTGTATTTACTTTATTATATATCTTGCTTGTGTAGTTCCTTTAGTAATTAGTTAGCTTCTTGCTTGAGTAGCTAGAAGTTAATTCTCTTGCCTTGCTTAGTTTGTGTAGCTAATTGCTTTGAGCTTTTGGTTTCGGCTTGTGTAGCTTTGTCCTTGAGCATATAGTGAGTTTAGATTGGCTTTGTGCTTTTGCTCATTAGAATTGTGTAGGTGCTCCCTTTGTTTGTTAAAGTACTAGTTGCTTAGGTTTGTGTGACCTTGCAAGCTAGAATTGTTTAGGTGAGCACTAGCAAATTTGACACCTTGCTTTCTTATTTAGGATCTTTTACAAGGTGCATCTAGAGTCACAGCTAGAGGGGTGAAGTCTTGGCTAGATCGATAGTTTCAGTTCCGCACTTATTTCGGTTAGCCGGAGCAATTAGTTTTAAAAAGAACTATTCACCCCCTCTAGTCCGCCATCTCGACCTTATAGGTGTGAAAGGACATTGGTCAAGGAATTGCAAGTATCTGGAAGAGAAGAAAAAGAATGGAGGTGCGAGCCAATTGCGGCATGATGAGGCCTCTTCAGTCTTCGCCTAGCTTTGAAGCTGGCACCAGAGAGAGGCCCTAAGTCGCCAAGCGCTCGCTCCGCAGGGGAGGACCAGCGTAGTGGCAATCTGCTGTGCGGGAGGCCGAGGCAAGAGCGGAGAGGCAGCCTTCCGAAGTACTCCCTCCGTCCCAAAATAAACACAATTCCAAAATAACACAATTCTTTGACTTCGACGATTTATGTTTGGCCGTTCGTCTTATTTAAAAAATTTTAATAAATATTATTTGTTTTGTTATGAATTATTTTAGCGTTAGAGATATTTTTATAATCATTTATTTAATTTATTATTTGTATAAAAAAATTTAAATAAGACGAATGGTCAAAGAGGAATAATAGAAGTCAAAGAATTGCGTTTATTTTGGGACGGAGGAGTATTTGTTTAGTGAAGCTCCGGTAGGTGACATGCTAGTTATTGTCCCTCGTCGGTGAAGAACTGGACTTTATTGGTCTAATATCATTGTCCATCGCTTCTCTTACAATAAAGTTTGTGAGGAGTGCCAAAAGTTTAAAAATATTTAGATGATACTTGCTGTGATGCTTCCTTTATATTGTGAGAAGCCTTGCCCATCCAGAGGCTGTGTTTGAATTTCATTAGGCATATACATCCCGTAATTCTTTGCGCCAACGCCAACAATTCCATACCACAGACTTAAGGGCTGTAGATATTGAAGCAAATTTAATTTTCCTCACAGAAAAGGAAAGTCAGGCCATTTGTCCATCAGCCCTCTATCTCGAATTGGACAATTCAATTTTACAAAAAAAAGAATTGGACAATTTATGTTTTCTTTTAAGTCCATGTCCAGTATTCCAAAAAGATCAAACTGGCTCCACGCCATCACTTTACTGCTGAAAAAGCACTTTACTCTCTGCGTGCTTTTTGAGCCTCTTGTAACCTTTAAGCTGATGCCGCAATCAAAATCATTGTAGCATGCACAACTAGTCCAAATTGAGAACTCGATACATTACTTGGGATCTTGAACAGTTTCAGTTTGAAACGAACTGTCCCTTTGCTGGATACTGAAGAAGGTGCCGCCTTTTTGACCCTATACCATGTAATATTCGGTGAATATATCTGCAGGTGCGTGCAAAATGTTTTGGTTGGTTGTCATTTTGGTCAAAGGTTGGAGGGGGCCAACAACATAACTTGCAGGGATAAGTTGTTGATTATCGTCGTGCAAACTGGACCTTTTTTTTTTCCTGGGAAGACACAAATTGGGAATGGTATAAAAACTAAGCTAGACTGAGTAAAAACTATATAAAAATCTTTGAAAGTGTGTATTTTTATGCTACATAGCTACTGCGGCCGAGATTTGTTCCATAAAGTTCTTTTGGCACTTCTTTTCATCTGTATGTAGAATGATTAAGGATTCTAGTAGAGAAATTGTTTCAAAATTTCAAAAGTTCTTGTTTGCTATCCAAATTTGGGCAACTCATATAAATCTATCCCTTGAGTCAAATGTAAATGATTTTTTTCATGTGGATGGGTGCTATCAATCTAAGTGGAGTCTCTCTAGCTATTTGTAAAAATCTACCTGTCGAGTCAAATGTATTTCATTACTTATGGTTTGTTATGTAGTTTTTGTAGACAAAGAAAAACTTCGATAGAGTGATCCTGTTATCCACCTCATCCGGAGGCATGATAACTCCAATAGAGTGATCCTGCAGACCAACCAGCCTATTGGATGATGCGAACGCTACTGCAATTCCACAAACAAAAAGTTCGAGCCTGTCATCATCCACCTAATTCGGCTCATGATTACTTTCATGTTCATATCAAAATTTTTGTCGTTGTCTGACTTTAGAAACAATTGTAAACTATAAAATCGTCCTTTTACCGACACGAATCAGATTTTGTCAGATTTGCGGTTTTCTCTGATGAGTTTTTTCTTTTAATTCTCGGCACCAAAAATTGCATATTGTGTCTGCAGAAATTGCAACAAACTAAACCTATATTATCAGTATAAATAAAACTAAAATTCAGACACCTGAGTTTTAGCAAGTGTCAAATATAGAAAAGAGCACTGCACGCTTTTGGAGACGCAGGCGCCTAACCAAAAGCTCAAAAGGTGAAAGCTAGCTAAGAACCAACCGCAGTGTCACGCTCCTCCGAAGCGCTCCCTCCAAACGCGCTGCTACGCGCACGCGATCGACACGACGACGTTCGCGACCAAATTTCGTTCGATCACACAGCGCCATGGCAGCAAGAACAGCGCAGCTGCAGAAAGGCTCGTGCACGCACAGATCGACACACAGCCCTGGTCCCATAAGCAAATGCAAATGCGAGCTCTTACCGTGCATGTCATGTGCCTCTGTCTTTTGGTGTGGTACAATGATATGCATGGTAGCTAGTACGCTTTCGCAGTGCACGCTAGCTATATACACTTGCGCTATCTGTGTCATCATGCATGATTAACCAGATTTCACATGTTAGTAATTAAATCATGCTGGAAAAACATCATATCATTGGTTTGGTCTGCAACTCCTAGCAGGCGACTGCATGCTAGCTCTATTAATATAACTTTATTTTGAAGTGTTTTTCACCTGCGTGCACACCACGTGGTACCACACTGCTGCACACTGCAGCAGGTTCGCTAATTAGCGTGCCTCTGCCTAGTAGGGCCAGTACGTGTTATTTGGCTTACTGCCTTTGGGTTTGTACTGGTAAACCAACGTAGCAGAGCCAAGATTGGTGGATTTTTCAAAAGCAGCCAAGGCTACCGTATAATAACGAGAAGATAACAAGATAGTGGGAAACGCGCTTTTTTGTCGTCACGCTTTTGTTAGTTGTGTTCTCGACTTTTTGTCCACCAAAAAGCTCAAAAGAATTTCAAAGGTTTGGAATAGATAGACAAACTAATGTTCAAAATATGTGACGCTGTGAAATATAGCCGTTTCGATATTTTAAATTCTATATAAACTAATCATTTAAGTTTTGCTCGAACACCTCTTTAGTTTCAACATTTGAAGCTTTTAGTATTTTTCTTTTCGATTCAGGACTCATTTCATTTCATTCATCAAGGAACAGCAAGGTTACAGTCTTCAGTCAGCAGATGATCGATGCATGTTGGGACTATATGCCACTCACCCAATCTGTCGACATCTGTGATTTGCTTTGCTTAGCACATGAGCTACGAGATTCCAAGATCATCAATGTAAAATCATTAAAACCTGAACTAAGCTCTATGATATCTCATAATGCATAATTTTCACTATTATATAACCAAGCACAACTGCATATTAATAATAAAAAAATACAAGTTATAATTGAGACCATGTCAATGTCCTAAACGGCTAAACCATATATACACATCTGGATTCGGCAGTACTAACATGGGTACGGTGTTTTTCCTAGATTTATTTTAATGGTTTTCAACGGGGTTTTGGTTAAAGAAATCGGCAGGTACATAGAACAGAAAGGTAGATATACGCAGGCAACCAGGCACGCATGCATGTGAGGATCTGGAACTACGAGAGGCAAAGGTTATGCTCTCGGTCGAATAATTGATCCTTGTGTCCCAGATTGTCGAGAGCAAAGGGCAGCGGTTGCTTAGCACCGGAAACGGACAGTGCATGGGATTCTTGTCCTCAGATCAGATCCTCCTGCTTTCTTGGCAGCAGGGTATCCTTGTCCATCCAGAGATTAAGATAAGAATCACATGGCTGGCAGTGCAGTGACCCAACCAAACTCCGAGCGCGTCGGTGCTTTGCTTGCTTTGCTCGTGCCAGATCCACGGTCACGGAACTAACGAACATTCGAATGTCGTTGCAGTTGCATGCAGCTACCAATCTCCACGTTACCAAGTTACTACCTGAACGCGATCCAAGAACATGCATGTTTGCTTTGAGAATAAACTGAAAACTACTGCAGATTTAAAACAAGTTGATGAACAATCTTGCGCACGATCGATCTACCGGCTTCGCCATTTGCCATTCAAATTCTACAATAAATTAGCCCCGAGTATAATGGATGATCGCTATCATCAATCAATCAAACTAATAATAAACCAACAATCGGAATACGACGCAGAGATGTGGATATATCCTGGTGGTAAACAATGGATTCGCGCAGCCGGGGCGCGTACGTCGCAATCGACCATGCATGCATGCCACCACGGAGAAGACGAGACGCGAAGCGACACGCGCACGTCATGGATCCCAAAGGGAAAGCAGTGCCGGCCGGCTGATTTGTGCATCTCAAATACGACCGTCGCAAGCTAGGTAGCTAGCTAACCACGGCGGCGCTGGTAGGCGTCCGGCGTGGCGGCGGTGGGCTGCATCCTGAGCTGCTCGTAGAACTTGCGGATGAAGTCGTCGGCCTCGGCGTCGACGCGCTCGTTGCAGCACCCGTCCTCGGGCACGGCGGGGAACGGCGAGTCGGTGACGCGCAGCGGGCGGACGCCGGCGGGGCTGCGGCCCAGGATCCACGCCACCATGGGCGACGGCGTCGCGGTGGCCACCCCAGCCGCCGGGGTGCCGGCGCCGGCGTCCACCTCGGTGCTGAGCATCTCGAACGCGCGCGCCACGGCCGCCGCGTCGAGCCCGCCGTACTCGCCGCGCGCCCCGCCGCCCCGGCCGCCGCCGCGGCCCTTGAAGGGGAAGAAGAGCCCCTGTGGGTACGACGGCGTGGTGGTGCAGCTGAACTCCACCTCCCTCGGGTGGCCGTAGAACGAGGCGAGCGTGGACGACGACGCGCGGGACGACGCGCCGCCGTAGTTGGTGAGGTGGCGGTTGTGGCTCGACGACGGGTGGTGCGCGAGGTGGCCGCGCAGCGTCCGCCCGACGAGCTTGCCCCGGCCGAGCAGGAGGTGGACGTCCATCATGATGCGCTTCGGCGACAGGCCGCGCCGCAGCATGTGGCACACGGCCAGCACCACGTGCCACAGTCGCCGCGCCAGACCTGGCTCCATGGGCCGCCGTGCTGGGGTCGTCGCCAGATCCATGGCTAAGCAAGGATGGATCAACGATGTGCCTGCACGATTGGCCTGAAGAGATCAATGCAATCTGGCAGGTAGAAGAAGGAGATCACCGGGAGCTGCCAGATGTTGTTCCTTGGAGATGCATGGAGCAGGGGTTGATTAGCTGAATGATCTTGGCCAGGGAAGGAATGGGTAGGTTGGGGAGGAGAGGGAGAGGTATTTAAGGGAGGGAAAGGTGGCAAGGGTCCCACAAAAAATACAACTTAATTTGGAAGGAAGGGTTAGTGTGCAATTACTTACTAGTATAGTTATTTCCTGCATTGATTTTATTTGGGGGAGTTTCTTATTGACCACAACTGTTACTATATTGACACTGCCTCCATTAGTTCCCATTCAAGTTCTCAATGGTGGAACAGTAGTATGTAATGTAAAGATTACACAGAACTTAGCTTTTGGTTTTGAGCGTTCAGTTTGTCTTTTTTGTTGAATTGCTAGGAGGAGTGACGCCGATTGCTGCAGAGTATGAACAGCTAAAGGTTGCTCCTTTAATTTGGTGATGTGTGAAGTTGAAACAAGAAATTTACATAGTCGGTTGGTGGAACGGTTATTTTCCAAAGACTTATAAGTCAAGTCCCAAAGGGTCACTTTGGAAAGAAAAAACATGTAAATCACCACCACAAAGTTGGTGGAAGTTCACAGGAAATGGCGGCGGCAATTTACAGGGAGCAAGGCAGACTAGGTCGTCGAAAAAGAAAAGACCAAAATTGGTCATCGTTGGTTGTTTGGTGTTCTGTGTTGCATTGCAAAGAGACGAAGCCTCTTTAAATATTATACAGTAGTAACAAAAGGATGTATAATTCACGCAAGCTTTGACGGTGTAGTAAAATCACGATTTTATTGACATAACCAGTTATCGTAAATCGTACACTTTCGTCTTACTTATTATTTTTGAGGTTGTGCCAGATGCTCCACAATGGTCAAAGCAGCAGGGTGGCATGAGATTAATTTAGACGGCGCATTTGACGGGAAAAAAATCGCGTGCGGACCATCCACGTGCGGCACGGTGCCGATGTAGAGCGTATTCTGACAGTGGACCTCCTAAACACCGTGCAAAACCACCGTGCTTGCTCCTAATCTCGTCCACGTGGCGCAATTTTGTTGGAAGTCCCCACATTGCTGGGTGTGGACGGTCCGCACCTAATTTTTTTTCCATTTGACGAGCTTAATTTCCGCTGAAGCAGGAATCGGTGTTATCAGTCATTCCTGATGAGCTGTTATCTTTGCGATATGTATGGGCCAAAAGATCTCACAGTGGTTTCTTGGTGGTGAAGTGGTGCGCTTCGACATCTTCCAGTCTATAATGTTAGGGGCTTCTGCCTTCTTCAAAGGCTTTATGTGGGCAATTAAGGCTACTAGAATGGGTTATAAGTGGCATATTGGTAATGGTAAGAGAGTAAGATTCTGGAAGGATAATTGGTTAGGCCCCTCCAGCCTAGCTATCCAGTACTGGAAAATCTATAGATGGGTTAATGAAAAAAATTGTTCTGTAGCTAGTTTATGGGATGGGTCCAACTTGAAGTGTACCTTCAATAGATCTGGGGACCAGAACATGCTCGAACTTTGGAATGAGATCTGCCAATTAGCCTCGACTATTGTTCTGAACCAGGAAGAAGACTCCTTGATTTGGCAGTTCTCTTCTAAAGGTGTCTACGATGTTCAGTCCCTCTATAAGATAGTGAATTTCAGAGGTATCCAATCAGTTTTTGTTCCTGCGGTTTGGGAACTTAAAGTTCCCCTTAGAGTTCAATGTTTTCTGTGGTTACTTGACAAAAATAAAGTATTAACTAGAGATAACCTTGCAAAGAGAAGAGAGGTTAAGGATCTAACCTGCCTTTTTTGTGAAGAGAAAGAATCTGTGCAACACCTTTTTTTGAGTGTGTCGTAGCTAAACAAGTTTGGAAGGTTATCTCTGTTCTCTTTGATACTCAGATAGGAGACTCCTTTGAGTCGTTAGGAAAAATTTGGCTTAGTAATAAGCGTAATGGTGTTCTTAATATTTTTTCTTCTGCTGTGATTTGGAACCTCTGGAAACTTAGAAATGATTTGTGCTTTCAGAGGAATCGATGGAGGTGTATGGCTATACTCCTTCATCAGGTGGCTTTTACTGTCCAGAGGTGGATAGTTCTCTGTCCGGAGGAGAAAAAGGAGATGGCGCTCCACAAAATGAACCTGATCAAGCAAGAAGCGGCGCGGGTGCTTTGGCTCCCCTGGACTTGACTGACGAGGCGCCCTGGTTCAAGTGGAAGGCCTTGGCGGTTGGAGTGCAATCCCTTGTCGGGTGATGGCAAAGTTGGTTTCTTGTTGAGTTGTCAAAGCTTCTTACTGGCTGGTGTCGTGTGGTGTTCTGTGATGTAGCGTGACAGTGGTATTTGCTGTTGTTGTGCCGGATGCGGTGTTTCATCTAGGCCAGAGAACCTGAACTTTGCACGATGGTTTCCCCATCTGCAGCGCTGTAATAAGGATCTTGTCTGTTGCCGCTGGCTAATAGACGGGGGCGTCTGCCCTAAAATTCAAAAAAAAAAAGAAAAAAAAGTGGTGCACTTCGACGAGTGGAGGTTTCAATGCCGTTTATACGTGTCAAAAAAAAAAGAGTTGCTCATCAGGACTGTCATACTATTTGTGTGTAATAAAACTCTATTTTCCTCGAAAGTATTCATAATCAAGATTTTTGGTCTAGTCCCCTCCGCGTGTAACTGTTCATTTAAAAAAACATTCATGTCCTATAGCTGCATGTTTGGTTTTTGGAGTAAGACAAATCACACATGCATTTGTTGTTCCTACATTTTTCTTAACAAAGCCAGGAAAAGTAGGAAAGTTTCTAGGGATAGGAAAGTGAAGAAATGCTTGCATGATATAAAACCAATCTCTATAAGATCGGCAAGCACTCCATCTTACCTTCTCCAATACCGGAATGCATACAGTACACAATTGGTCAAAAAGACGAAATACAAGACGCCTATTTCTTTCGTGCTCCGATGCTCACTAAAGCTAACCTGATATATTCCTTAGTGAGCAAGTGAGGAATTTCTTTAATGTAGTTTCTTTTCCTGCTTGGTTGTTGCACTTGTGTTCTTGTTGGCTTTGGCTAAAGGTGGTCATCGATTCAGCTCGGAGCTCAAGACTCAAGGAACATGGCTTTTCTACAGGCAATGCTGATCGAGGTCACTTTTGGTTCAGGGAATAATATGTCTGCCTGTGTACATGGTGTCTTGCTAGCTAACAGGATCCAAAGTCCAAACAAACTTGAAGTAGACGCCTTAACCCTTAAACGCCCACACTTTTTTTTCTTCAAAAAACAACATCATATATATAGTTACTGAAAATCTGAAGTTTCTCTAATCTCTAAACTATTTGCATGGTGTTTGAGGGACAATACCCTAACAGACTTGTAATATTTTCTGTATTTTTGCATCGTGCTTAATTCCAATAGTCATGTCATTCCGAACTCATTTAGTTGAAGCAGGTCAGATTCTTGAGGGTGTAGTCTAAAATATCATAAGGTGACGTCATTAATTAGTATCAAATCATCCGTGCTGAACAGCTTGGAGCGGAGGAATTCCATTACAAACATTTAAATTCATATCAATATCTTAAAAATTCATACAAATAAACCAAACTCAATACATGTTTCATATTTTAGTTTGTATAGTAATAAAGTGTTTCCCTCACTTTTTACTAGCCGAATTTCATAGATATAATATACAATGTCAAGGTTTTTAACGAAAGAATCTATATAGGAAAAAGTAATGAAATATTAGTTTTCAGTTAGTGCTTAAGAAGATGCCTTAATGCGAGGTCCAGTCTAAAATAACATCAGGACATCATTAGGAAAATATAATATGAACAAGGGAAAAAACCTTTAGTAGTGTAACCCAATACAGATTGTTTAATCGAGGTTAAGGTCATCTTGTAGTTTATGGGATATGATGGTGATCATAATAGTCATCATGACGTTAAATTGTAGCCCAATATTCAACTAACGGTCCGTTTGGGACAGCTCCGCCCCCTGCTATGCTTCCTGATTCTCCGATGGAGTGATTCCATTACATTCATAGGAGGGAGCAAGGGTATGGAGCTGAGGAGAATTGGTTCTCTGCTGATCCCAATAAGAACTACTTTGATTATAATTCTTCCAATAGCATATATGTTGCACCAAGAACTGAAAATTTTATTTTGAACAAGATAATTAAAATCAGAAGTAGAAAACAGTTATGCATGCAGTGCAGAAAAAATATATGTTTGATACAAACAAATATTATTTATTGTCTCGGGACTGTTTACATTGCAGCTGATACGTACATAATAAAGTTTGCTATACCAGAAATCAAGAACACAACAAAGTTTCAAAAAAAAAAATCAAGAAGACAACATAATATAAATGTTACATCCGATTTTATCTAGATTTATATTGATTCATATGATCCATATTACTGATTGGAAAGGCATATGGATTATATTATATATTGGGAGTTGGAGACTAAATGACTACTGTAGATCAGAAATGGGGCATGTAGTAGGGTCTGGAGCTAGCGCAAGTGGGCTGGTGCTCCCCAAACATGGTGTCCCCTCTGATGGTGGTAGAAATTAGAAAAAAGACAACACACAAACAAAAGGCAAACCACAAACTCCACGTTTATGATCTTTTTTCCAAACCAGCCCCTTTTCCTTTCCTACCCTTGTGGGGCCAGCCCCTATTTCGAGTAGGTAGATTTACATTGTTTGGTATCATTATTCCATTTACTGGTATTAGTATATAGTTGGTGTGAAATGAAGAGGTGTTCAACTACGGCCTGTGTGGTCTAGTCAAAATCCTCTAGTAGTGGTCTAGTCAAAATCCTCTAGTAGCTAAGCATTGGTTTACATGGGATAGATGTTTCAATTGTTCATAAGTGTTTGTAAAAATAGCGAGTTTCTGCCCTGTAGTAACCATTCCTCATGGGATTATGCTCCCATTATTGAGAGCTTTGCTGAGCTTTGCTTAATTCTTGAGAGAGGGAGAGAGGATATATAGGAGAGACTCTTTTGATTTGAGCTTTTTGCCATCTAACCATTGACATCTACATGTGCCTTTTAATTTCACATTATGAAATAATCTAAAGATCAATTTTGTGATCCACTCGTTCTCATCTCCAAATATGAAATTTCTCTTTTTGTGATTCTAGGAGCTTTTTATTGGGGATTTTTTGGTCCTCCTATTTGTGTTGTAGTTTCGCTGAAATCTTTTGAGTGGTTTTGGTGCTAGGACATGTAAGAAGATCGAGTGATCTTCATCATCAATTGATTGAATCTCCTCATATGTTCTAGGGTTTTTGTTCTTTGATTTGATCGTATTTTGTTCCCAGATATCTTTTTGAGAATTTGCTATTGGGATGAGTTGGACATGTTGTGCGAAGACTATGGTTAAAATTTAAATAGTTCCCTTGTCAGTCAGACACAATTTGATCAAGTTTGGATTGATTCTCAAAAAGGCGCACAATTATTTTCTTGCATTGTCCGGACTTCACTGTGTGACTTTCGCAAAACATTTGTATTCTCGTACAGTGTGGACTGTCCAACGAAAATCCACTTCTCTTCTACGGGGCAGTCGGGTGCCGCGGGGTCAGGGCAGTCGGGTGCCGCGGGGTCAGGGGTGACAGAGCGATTGCTACAGTTTGGTGATCAATCTTGGCCAACGCAATGTAGCGCTTTATGCGAAAATTGTAAACAAACTTTGTAACCATGCCTGTTTAATTAAGAGCCAACTATCAATATATCAATAGGTGGGGGACTCTCTCCCCCCGTCGATTTATTAAAAAAAAACTGTTTTTCCACATACTGGTCAGTCTGGCCGTTTACACTTACCATGGCAGACCATCCAGTGTTTCTCCTTTGAGCTGGACTCGAGCATAGTTTCGAGTAGCATATGTCTAGTGGATGCTTTTCTTGACCATGCGGCCTGTCCAGTGCTTCATTTTTCTTCAACTTCAGTACATACAGGTGCATTAGAGCCAGGAAAAAAATCTCGGTGCAGAAATTCCGAAATTTCCGAGATATCCCGTTTGTCAGTCGGGTCCGAAATTCTTCATTTATCGTCTGAAATTTTTATAATTTTAAAATTTTTTCATCCAAATAGACGCCAAAGCCCACCAAATACTCTGAACTTAATCCAATCTTGATTTTCTCTCCTATTCTCTTCTAGGTTCAAGTTGCCACCACCGCAACACACTCGCACGCTCCAGCCGTGTCGCTGCCCTCCTCATGGAATAGGCAATTGATGATATGTGTTTCATTTAATTTTTTTGTTAAATGGTTTAGAAATGATCTATGTGCTTTCCTGAACAAAATAAGTTAATTTTTTGTCTAAATTTTGTCCGAAATTTTATTTGTATCGCCGATAAGTTTTCGGTATATCCGATATTCCCGTTTATCGGTGACCATCGAGATTTTGTCTAATGCATGTTCTTTTCCTGGGTGCGAACTGTCCAGTGCTTTTATTGTCAAAAAAAAAACTGTCCAGTACTTTCTTTTTTGCCCGGCTTCGGTGCTTCAAGTCCACTTGTTACTTTTCCTCATGTATCTCAGCTCTACTCTTGTGTGTTGCTTCCGCTATGTTCTAAGCCGTTTCTAATCGTTCCTAGTGCTAATATGTCACTTATGTTGGTGCGATGTTGGTGAGAGAGTTGTTTCGATCGGAGCAAATAAAAAAACTGCTGATCTGCCGAGTTCTTTCTCGGTAAGATGAATTTTGTTGGATCTCCCATTCAATCCCCTCTAGCTATTTGCCGCTTCAGTCCTTCAATAACACATATTAGACCGACCTAATAAGCTTATGTGATTATTCTTGTTATGTAGTTTAACATGCTTGATAGCTTTGTTGATGAAATTTAACATTATTCTTCCTCCAAGCTTACACAATAATAGTATGCAGCAAGATAGCACTGACACGCACTGTTTAGCTGTTGGATTGAGCTTATCCATAGGTTGCACTTTGCTAATAATTTGACACTAAAATAACTAGGCGGCCTTTGCTCTTTATGCAAGTATATTCTGGTGCACTCTGCTTTCTGTCCTGCTTTTTTCTATTTGATATTAAATTAGTCCTAGTAAAGCCTTGCTCTCCTGGAGGTGGGTTTGGTTGCGCTTGCCTTTTCATCATATGCAAGTTTTGTTGCCATTAGCAAAACATAAATATGTTATCTGGGCCGGGTTTGCATGTCATATAGTGGGCACAAAAGCTACAAAATTAAAGGTAATCAGCAGGGATGAAAGTGGTACGGATATTTTCCGACCGTATTCGTTTAGAGGGGTTTTAATCCGTCCGTATTTGAGTCTGAGTATTAAACATCCGATACCGTATCCGTATCCGAATACTCAAATCGCATATTTGTGATGTCGATGACCAATTATATCCTATCCGGCATGGTTGATATTATCCGTATTCGAATCCGAATCCAGACAAAAATATGAAAACAAATATGATATCGGTGATATCCGTCCGTATCCGATCCGTTTTCATCCCTAGTAATCAGTAAGGCCACACAAGATCGAAATCCTCATCCTCAGGTAATGGGACACTACTACTGTCACTGCTCTCTCTCTCTCTCTCTCTCTCTCTCTGCATCCAAGTGCTTCCACACATTCATATTGGCTCTCTCATCTCCGGCCACCAGTGAAAGGATGAAGAGAAAAGGCTGCCATCTTTAATTCACATATAGATCATGCCCTTTTTGCTTCTTTACACAGTTGCTTCTTTCTTGGCAAAAAGATAGTGCACACTTACACAGATACGTGAATATACGAACCTCAACTCCTCAAGTACTTAGTTGGTTAGTGGTAGTTCTTTATTATGTTTTGGAAAAAAAAAATATAAGTGCCCTTATTAATTATTTTGGTAGTTTCAGTTTGAGCCAGAGGTGTGCTTGTGCATGCGTTCTCAATTTCTCACTCATATATGAAAAGATTGCTTCTTCCACTACTACACAAAACTTTACCGCGGCGGGCCAAATCAATTTTCCGCGGCGGGCAAAGGGGTCCGCCGTGGTGATAAGGTCACAGTTAATCGTGACTTTACCGCGGCGGACCCTTTTGCTCACCGCAGAAAACGCAATAACCGCGGCAGGCACTTTAGAATGCCCGCTGCGGTAAAATCATTCCAGAAAAACAAAAAAAGGAAAAAAAGCCCAAACGGGCCCGGATCTGGGCCATTCTGGATCCGCTCCCCGGCGCCGCCGCCGCCGCCCCAGCGTTGCCACGGCAGCCCTCAGTCGCCTCCGCCGCTGCAGCCTCCAGATCTGAGAATGGGGAGAGAGCACAGTGAGTCAGAGGAAAAGAGAAGAGAGAGGTAGACGAAGAGAGATGTGTACCCTAGCTGTAGCCGCATCGCTCGGAGCTGCGCCGCCCGAAGCTGCTCCGCCGCCGGATCCACCGCTCCATCGCCGGATCCATCGCTCCACCGCCGGATCCGCCTTGCCCCATGTGCTGTGGAGGGAGGAGGAGGCTGGATCGAGGGTGCCGTGCTGCCGGTGGCACCGAATCGAGAGAGCCATGACCTCTCGCCAGATCCAGGCCCTGGGAGGAATAGAGAGTGAGGGAGAGAGGCATGAGGGATCTGCCGGAGTGACGGCAAGAACAACATACTTTACCTATGTCGAAGAGCGGATCGAGGTCTCCTCCATGCCCGCCAGATCTAGATCGGCCTCCTCCACGCCTGCTAGTGGTGGGGTGACTGCGATGGGCCGCCACCCGCGGACCACGGTGGCCATGACGAACCGCCATGGCCGCCGCCCGCCGGTGCTAGGGGAAGGACTGGCTGCACTGCCTTGCTGCAGCGCCGCTCGGAGGAGATGGATAGGTTCGGAGGGAGTCGATGCGCGAGAGGGAGAGCGACGGGCGAGAGGGTTGCGTGCGGGTGAGAGGAGGAAGTCGTGCGGCTGAGAGGAGGAAGTGGTGCGGCCAGAGAGGGTGAGGTTGTAACCCTAACACACGTTTATATATGAACCCGATTGAATGAGCTTCAGTTGGACTTTGAATTGGGCCGCTATTTTTGGTGGCGGGCCGTATAACTTGCCCGCCGCGGAAAATATATTTACCGTGGCGGGCATTCTAAAACGTCCGCCGCGGAAAATAGGCTATTTACCATGGCGGGCTTTTTAAGATGCCCGCCTCGGTAAATCAATTTACCGTGATGGGCATAAGTGACCACCGCGGTAAATAAAAAAGTTTGCCGCGGTAAATCATGTGATTTACCGTGACGGGCACAAATAGTAGCCCTCCGCGGAGACCTCTCGGAGGGTGTCTTGGAAAATCATTTGTGTAGTAGTGTTCATTGCGGCCTTTAAAGTTTACTTTGCAGTGATCAACGACGAATGAACAGAGAATTGCCATTTCTCATCCAATTATTGTACATGCTTTCAGTGTAGTTTGCATGATAGCATGTTTTCTTGTTGTATCACTGTCATCACTACGCACTATATACCAAGGAAAGATCAGGCATGTGTATTGGTCCATCGTACGTAAGTGAGTTTGGTCCACAGACCACCTTTTTCATTGTGAATGGTATGCAGTACTGGCAGGAAAAGTGGATTAAATTGCAAAAGAAACCGGGCAAATACAAGGAGGAGGATTGATGAACAGAGAAAGAGAGCCCAGCAGCACCCTCATCTCTTTATGCCTTTTTTCAGGGCTATAGGCCAAATCTTAGTGTGACATTGCCTATATGGGCAGTTAAAATTGATCATCATGCTCACAATTCAAGAGGGGGAAAAAGATTGGTGCTGTCTGCCAAGCAACTTCTAACTTTACATTTACTATTTAATCTGACACTTAAAGAAAAACCTTAATTATTGGAATGATTCATCTAGCTAAAAAAGACAAAAAAAAAATCAACATGACCAAGTAATATATAGCATGGGAACCAAAACCACTTATCTCCCATTCCAATCACTGAAAACCACAACTCATTTCAACAAATTCTTACACAGCTTCTACAGTTGGCCATGTGCCCACGACCACGAGCGTATCGATTGAGTACACGTACGTGTCAAGCGTTCATTCAATCGTAAACTGGAAAAAGGAGAGGAGAGGATGCCCGGACTACGTACTACTTACTGCACTGGCGAGTGACAGTGGAACATGCATTAGGCTAAAAGGTACTAGGTACTCCTATACCAGCATCAAACTGGCCACTTGTATTACCAAGCATGCAGGCGTCCAATAATAATGTTCGAGGAAAAGGGCCTGAATATCTTGGTGACACTTGGCTGTCATGGGTTCATGTCTGGGCTCTGTGTGGAGAGGCGGGATTCACCCGTGGCAGCAGGGGAAAAGGAAAGAAAGCTGCTGCTGCTGCTGCTGGCGATGGCGAGCTAGAGATCGAGGAAGCTAGGTCACGAGGATAAGGACCAGACGACGCCATGGCCATGCACGGAGCTCTGGCCTCCGTCTAGCTGCTGCTGCTGGTAGCTAGAAAGGGACGGGAGCTGGCAGATGCGGAGACGAGCCTAATGATTTGAGTGATTTGAGCGCGCCAATGGAAAGCGGCGAAGGTGGTGAGAACGCTTTGGAAAAAGTGAGCAAAAGCTGATCATGAGAGAGGGCTTAGTTGGAGCCTTGGAGGACGCTTTCCCCCTCTGGGCCTGGGGTACGTTTGTTGTTTGGTAAAGTGAAATGCTGGGTTGATCTTCATCCGCCCCACACCGTTTGCTATTGGTGAAGAAAAATGACAACTTGTCACTCTCTAGGAAGTCGCCTTCAGTCAGTGTTTTAATTTGCACTATATATCAAGATAGATGCAACATTTTTAAAATGTCACTCTCCATGTTTGTTTTTAAAATGTCACTCTCCATGTTTGTGTAGCCTTTGTTGATAATTTCAGCCTTGTATTGTTGATAATTTCAGCCTTGTAAATAGTTTTGCTTGCCCATGGTCTCAATAAGTTGCTGCAAGTCATCTCGATCTCTCCTCTCAATAAGTTGCTGCAAGTCATCTCGATCTCTCCTCTCCCCACTCCTATCTTCTTCCTCGTTTCTGACAGGTGTTTTTGGCTGGTGCCCTGCCCCAGCCCCTGCTCTCTTGTCGCTTTCATCTCCTACCGCAATTGCTGAGATGCGAGGGCACACCGTACCATTACACCCACGCCCTGGCTGCCCACCGCTGCTATGCATATAACAAAACAACAACATACATACTCTATCTATAAGCCGCTTTTTATCCAACTTTATATTGAGGAATTTGGACTTTATCTCCTACTTTGTCCTGTCAATAATAGTTGGCTTTACGACAAATCAAATGACTACCCTTCCATTGGAAATTAGTATGCCTATTTTTTGTTTGTTTGTGCAAGACTTTGACCAACAATTACTTGATCATATATTATTTATATTTATATGATTTAAAGTTATAATAATGTTCGTTGTTCTCCTCACACTTACCGACGCATCTGCGCTGGACGAGATCCTGGCGCACCTTGCTTCGAGATTCGAGGTGACCATGTGGGTGGCCAGAGTTCGTAAGGGTCAGCAGGCACAGGTGGCCTCCTAGCCCGCGGCAGACACTTCGCCATGCAGGGATTTTGACCCCATGGACGAAGAGGCGGAGGCATGCAGGACTGCGGTGGAGGCTGCACCGGTTGTTGCGGGCCCCGTTGAGGACGGCCTCGACGCGGCAGCTGCAGACACCTCGCTTGGCACGGCGGCCAACAACGACGATCAGGACTCGGGTCCCTCAGGCTCTGTGGCTATGGCGTTGATGGGCGGCACCGATGGGGACGGCACCGGTGTCGCCGTTGGAGGGCCAAGCCCGGTGCATGATTCTATCGTAACCCAGTGTGCTGCCATGGAGGTCGTCGTGGACCCCAAAGGTGCGTCCGCGGTTGGGCAGACCCCTGATGGCAGGGAAGAGCCTATCACTATCGACGCCTTCATCAACAAATTCAAGAAGCCATTGCCGGAGCCGCTGCTATCCACGCCGATCCTTCGGACGACCAAGGCGGTACCCAACGATGACACGCTCGGGTGGCTGCCCAAGCGAAGCGCCCGCCTTGCCGCCAAGACCAAAGACAAGCCTGAGGCGCAGGCGAGGAGGGTCCTCATGAGGAAGCTTGGGTACAAGGTCGAGACTGAGCGCCCAGATGAGGCAACGTTCCAGGAATTCCATGAGGCGGCGTTCCAGGTCGCGTTGGCGGGCGAAGCAGAGATGGCCATGCAGATGATGTTCCATGGCAAGTGGCAGAGTACGCGTCGTGCGGGTGCAGGCGTTTGAGAGCTGCTAGTTTCTTTATGTCGCAAAACGGTGTTATCATGTAATAACAAATATTTGTATCCAGTAGATAGGGCTTAGCTATGTTATGTCGGCATCTTGCCACCATGACATAGCTTGTTTGTAACTTTGTTTAATCCCTCTTAATAAAAAACGGGTGAAGTCCCGGTCGTGAAAAAAAAAGACAAAGTATATTGTATTGTATACGACGAATTCAGAGTCAACAATGGCGC
>JAKNSH010181486.1:0-12710 GCA_027790015.1 Cymbopogon flexuosus | reverse complement strand
GGTGTGGGGGGTGGGGGGGGGGGGGGGAAAACAAAAAAAAACAAAAAAGATATTAAAGTTTTTTTTAAAAATTAGAAGAACCTTTTGTGCTTTTAAAAAAGTTTCAGTTTCATCATTTGAAAACAAACTGCTCTAATAGTAGAGCAAAGTGTTGTACCAAATAGGTCCAAAATAGAAACGGAAAAATAGAAAAAAATTTGCTCCACAGCCACCACACTCGCTCTACTTCACCGAAACATAAAATAGAAAGTACTTTTATCAATACCTATTACTTGAAACTAAAAAAATATTTTATTCATTCGTGAATAGAAGTTTATCATATGCCAAATAGTTAGATATACACGCGACAATATCATACAAGATATCACGATAAATTTTATGAACGACGTCAGACTACTGACCTTTAAAGTTTAGAATTGATGTATAATGATATATTTTGTCCATCACCTGTTGCGGCACGGACACTTTTGCTAGTCATACCCTATAAGCGACATCTGCATCCTTCCATGCTCTTAGCAACCCTACAAAAGACTTCAAAATTCCTACCACCCGTAAGAACCAAGTGACCTTTAATCTTTCATGCCAATAGTTTCTTCTTCTAATAACATAATGAACATAATTTTAAAAGATATGTTGCCATTTTAAAAACTATGTTTGAATAACAGTTTTCCTCTCAGCCTCTCAGGAATATCTGGGGTAAATAGTATAAAGGTAAACTACTACTGTACAATCTTCCTCCCAACAAGCCATTTCGTGGCCAACGACCATACACCGTGTCCATCCAAGGTGCGAGATTCAACACCGAAGCAAAATACAGCGCCCACGAGCCCCTTCCGCCACAGCAAAACCGACTTGCCACTGCCACTAGGGCCCAGTTCACGGGGCCCACTTGCCATCCTCTCACCGCTCTCGAAAACCTCGTGTACACGTAGCATGTCCACGAGCCACTTCTCTCCGGAGACAATCCATCCCTTTCACCACTCTCCCGAGGTCGAGGGCTCCTCTCTCTCTACCGTCTCCGCTCGATCCCATCGCCTCGCCGCCGCCTCCGCCGCCGCTGCCGCCGCCATGGCGTTCCTCGCGCGGGCTCTCCGCCAGTCCAACTCGCGCCTGTCGTCGCGCTGCCCCGCCGTGGCCGCGTCCTGCCGCTGGATCTCCCCGACGGCCGCCGCGGGATCGCCGGAGGCCGGCGTGGCGGTGGCGCCCGCCGACCCGGAGCTGCCTCCGCCGCGGGAGCCCGTTGGAGGCGCCCGCGTGGAGCTTCCGCCCAACCCGGAGGACGCGCTCGAGGTGTTCGTGGACGGCCACGCGGTGCGGATCCCCAAGGGGTTCACCGTGCTCCAGGCCTGCGAGGTTGCCGGCGTCGACATCCCTCGCTTCTGCTACCATAGCCGGCTCTCCATCGCTGGGAACTGCCGTATGTGCCTCGTCGAGGTCGAGAAGTCGCCCAAGCCCGTCGCTTCCTGTGCCATGCCCGCGCTCCCAGGTCAGCTGCGGCCACTCATGCGTCCCCTTCCATTTCGTCGGTGGTTTTCATATTCGCGTGCTGTTCTGATATTGAGAACTGGGCAATGTTGGTCTGCTGCGCTTGTATTAGGAATTAATTGCATATAGCTAGTGTTGTGTGCCTCAAATTCTCAGATCCATTAATTTACTTGGTACCTCACTGCCTCAGCAACTTAGGGTTCTGTGTAGATTTACTTGTTTGATTACCATACCATTCGAAATGGTTGGAGAAACTAGATACCTCAAATCACTACCTTGGATTAGTGAAATTTGGAGCACTGAATGATCACTCTTGCTGGAATAGGGATGAAGATTAAGACAAACACCCCAGTGGCCAAGAAGGCGAGGGAGGGTGTCATGGAGTTCTTGCTCATGAACCATCCATTGGACTGCCCAATCTGTGATCAGGGTGGGGAGTGCGACCTCCAGGATCAGTCTATGGCATTTGGTGCTGACCGCGGTCGGTTCACTGAAATGAAGCGCTCAGTTGTGGACAAGAATTTGGGTCCCTTGGTTAAGACAGTGATGACTCGTTGCATCCAATGTACAAGGTGATTCTTTTTTGGCTTGTTGATAAATATCTATTGTTACTTGTCAGGTGTTCCTTTCAGGCCTATCCTGTTTCTATGTGTATTCTACAAAGCCTTCATTCTTCAATCATTCTATCTGATCTATTCATGCTTCTCCCTACTGGTTTTTAATTTGCATTGTCATCATGTGCCGTAGAAAAATTATTCTCTCTACTTGTGCAAGCTGTGTACCTTGGCTGATATGTGACGCTATTTTCTTTTCAAACTGCAGGTGTGTCAGGTTTGCTACTGAGGTTGCTGGAGTTCAAGACCTTGGTATGTTAGGTCGCGGCAGTGGTGAAGAAATTGGAACATATGTTGAGAAACTTATGACGAGTGAATTATCTGGAAATGTTATTGATATCTGCCCTGTTGGGGCTCTTACATCCAAGCCGTTTGCATTTAAAGCTCGGAATTGGGAACTGAAGGGCACCGAGACTATTGATGTTACTGATGCAGTGGGCTCCAATATAAAAGTTGACAGCAGGGGACCTGAAGTTATGCGAATTGTTCCACGTCTCAATGAGGTTTGTTTATTCTCCATTTCTCTTACAATTTGGACTCTTGTATTTGTTTTGTTGGTTGGTATTCATGTGACCTAATGCTTTGTGGTGTAGCATTGACTATCTGGCTTCATTTAGTCTGCTATTCTATATATTTGAGAAAACAAAGGTTATTATCATATTGTAATCGATATGTTTAGTTGACATCACTTTCCCTGTTCCTTGCAGGACATTAATGAGGAATGGATATCGGATAAAACACGGTTTTGTTATGATGGTTTGAAGAGGCAAAGACTGAATGACCCTATGATCCGTGGTCCTGATGGCAGGTTTAAGGCCGTGACGTGGCGTGATGCTCTTGCAGTTGTTGCTGAGGTTTTGCATCAAGTTAAGCCGGAAGAAATAACTGGAGTTGCTGGAAAACTTTCTGATGCAGAATCCATGATGGCACTGAAAGATTTTGTTAACAGACTGGGTTCAGATAAGGTCCTCTGTGAGGGAAATGGTCCCAATCCTCCTGCAGATTTGCGATCTAACTACCTAATGAATACGAGCATTGCTGGGCTTGAAAAGGCCGATGTCTTCCTTTTGGTTGGCACTCAGGTAAGATTCTCCTCAGTGCCTAGTGCCATTTCCTTGATTGCTAATTGCATTCTCTGAAATACAACATTTTATATTATTTTGTTTAATCACTGGATCTTCTGCTGTTGATACCTTTTGCAATATCTATGCGGTAAGAATTAAAATGGAGCTGATATTCTTGAAACAGAAGTTATTGTTGATTTCAATCTAATAGCATAAGAGACAACATTAGTGTACTAATTTATCAGGAAACATTATAAATTGAACTGGTTAGTTTGGATTGTCATGTTTGTGAGTGCTACTATTCAACTTTTTTCTCCATGTGCTGCCTTTTGGACACATCATGCTGATATGAAGTTCTATTGTGAATATATTATTATAATGACACGTTCTTTTTGGGCCATGAACAGCCAAGGGTGGAAGCTGCTATGGTTAATGCCAGGATTCGGAAGACTGTTAAAGCAACACAAGCAAAGGTGGGCTACATTGGTCCTCCAGCTGACTTTAACTATGACCATGAGCATCTTGGCACAGGACCACAGACCCTTGTTGAGATTGCAGAGGGTCGTCATCCTTTCTGTTCAGTACTGCAATCTGCCAAGAACCCTGTCATCATTGCTGGAGCTGGATTATTTGAACGGGAAGACCAAGATGCCCTGTTCTCAACGATTGAGACTGTAGCCAAGAAGTTCAATGTGACGAGACCAGACTGGAATGGCCTTAATGTCCTGTTGCTCCATGCTGCACAGGCTGCAGCTCTTGATCTTGGGCTTATTGCTAATCCTGCCGAGAGCATCAAGTCAGCGAAGTTCTTGTATCTGATGGGAGCTGATGATATAAGCCTGGACAAGCTTCCAGACGATGCATTTGTTGTTTATCAGGGACACCATGGTGACAAGGCTGTCTATAGGGCCAATGTTATTCTGCCATCTTCAGCATTCAGTGAGAAGGAAGGTACCTATGAGAATACTGAAGGATGCACCCAGTGGACCATCCCAGCTGTTCCTACTGTTGGTGATGCTAGGGATGACTGGAAGATCATCCGCGCTCTTTCTGAGGTTGCTGGGGCTCAGCTGCCTTATGACAGTCTCTCAGCTGTGAGGGACCGGATTAGTACGGTTGCGCCGAATCTAGTAAATGTAGACGAGAGGGAGCCATCCACAATCTCTGCTGAGGTTAAGCCGCCTGTAAAGCAACAAGTGAGCTCGACACCATTCAAAACTGTTGTGGAGAACTTCTACATGACTGATGCAATCACTCGAGCTTCAAAGATAATGGCCCAATGCAGTGCAACCTTGCTGAAGAAGTGAGAATTGCGCACCTTCAAGATAATCTTCGGCAAACAACTTCTTAGTCCCCTTTTTTCCTTGCTACGAGTTTCATCACCCGTTGCTTGTTTTCTTGGGAGGTTGGTGTATAATTTGGACTGCCTCTAGATTTTCAGAGCAGCAAAACTTGATCAGTACATTTCTGTGTTGTGTATGAGGAGAGCATACTCAATAAGCTTGTTGGCCCCATTGAATCATACAAGCGCCACAAGCAGTGATTTTGCCTTTTTAAATATTTGCCCTCTACAAAGTTCTTTGCTTTGTTGTAATATGTGATTTGCGAAATCTAGCAGAGTACATCAAGCAAACTTATCTACTCCCTCGTCTCAAAATAGATGATATTTTTATAGAGCTATGAATCTGGATAAATGTTTGTCCAGAGTCCAGACTCATGCCTAAAGTGTCCAGTTTTGGGATAGGGGGTCTTTCTTATTTGCTTTCTTTTACGGATTAATTATACTGGGACGGAGGGAGAATTTCTTATTTGCTTTCTTTACCGGATTATACTGGTCCGCTCAAAGTATTTTTTGAGAACAGCCTTATTGGCCTGTTCCACATAATCACATTTGTTGTAGCATTTGACATTAACCGAAAGATGTCTTGTGTTTCCTAACAAAAGTCACTGTTCACCTTGCTGCAACATCTGAAAAGTCTTTCGAGAGAACTTTAATTTTCTTAACGAGAGTTTGCCAGGTAAGACTACTTGCAAATTACAGCTAATTCCTTCGTATAGAACTTTCCAGTGCACTAGAATGGCACGCTATGTCCTGAACTTGCTAGAAATTCGAGAGGCAACGGGCACCTACTCCCTCCGTCCCAGAATAGATGACGTTATGGGATGCGTGCCGGTCAAACTTTCTCAATTTTGACTAGATTTGTAGAAAAAACGTGCAACATTTTCATCTCTAAATAAATTTGTTAAAAAATTAGACTTAAAGATCTTTCCGATGATACTAATTACTTAGCATAAATATTTATATATTTTAATATATAATTACTGGTATTTTGAAAATGTTGATTTTTTAGGAAGCGAGAATGACGTCTATTTTAGGACTCCCCGAGAATGACGTCTATTTTGGACGGAGAGAATAGGAGTATAAGCGTATTCTGGCGCCACTCGCATCCTCGTCCCTTCACTGCCAGGCTGCAGAAACGACGACCATTAGCAGCGACAGCGCTCAGGCAGCGCCTTATCCACCAGACACCTCGCTCGCCCAGTCCTCACCCAGCATGGTGCTCCATCTCCACTGCGCCACACCGACCATCTCCCCGCCCGCGGCCCGCCCCAGCCACCTCCACCTCCACCTCCACGGCGTCGGGCACCTTCCCCGCGTCCTCCTCGTCGGCGTCAAGGACGCACGCGCGCACGGAGCGGTCTGCCACGTGAGGCGGCAGGTGCGGTACGACGAGGACGACGATGAGGAGGACGAGGAGGAGTGGGGCCACAACGAGGACGTCACGAGGATGGAGCGGTACACCGAGGACGCCCGCGACCAGGCGCTCCTCGTTAAGGCCCGCGTCGACGACGAGGTCGAAGTCGTGCTCGTCTTCAGGGTAACGGAACCTTACACGTTGGGTGGCACGGGGGCGCAGTGCATTTTTTCCCCATGATCTGCCACGACGGCATCCGCATGCTTGGTGGACGCAATGCGGCTGCCGGGGCGCGGCGCATGCTGTGGCTCTCGTCAGGACCCCATTGCTTCTGTTCTGTTTCTGTCGCTGATGCGTGATCTCGCTCTGTCGCAGGGTTTCTCGTCGAGCTTGAGCGGGGGAACGGCGGCGGATCCGTCGAGGAGCGTCCTGCCGGAGAGGGCGATCATACAGTCGATCGACGTGGTGAAGGGGCCGTTTGACCCCAACAACATCGAGTACCTGGAGAAGGGAGTGCAATGGGACGACTTCAAGAGCCGCCTGTGATGTGATAGCACCAGCATAGCACCACAAAATGCAATGCAAGCATTTCTCTGTTGTTCTTTAAGACCATTTCCATCTGCTTCCGACTGATCATCAGAGCACGCAATGGTCGTCCAAACCCAAATGGCCATATGTCTTGAGCCCACCTATAAGAAAACATTTTTTTTGAAAGAAAAAAAAAAACCGTCTGAACCCCGTGCAGTTCAAACTGCAAGGCTACCAGGATTGGGAATACAGACGTCCCACACAAGTAAAGCACTTGGATCGAACAAGGCGGCAGTGGAGCCCTCGCAGAAGCGGCAACCTGCGCCGCAATTCGAAGAAATGGCAGCGAAGCAACTCGCTCCGGCCGGTCCAACCCCCAAATTTACATATTCTTTAGCATTTACATTTTCTTTAGCAAGGCTTCGCTCCGATCCACATCCACCCAAATTTACATATTCTTTAGCAAGGCTTTGCTCCGATCCACACCCAAATTTTTACATATTCTTTAGCAAGGCTTGGGGTACATACTCCTAAGCACGGAAGCAAAAGAAAGCCCAACCAGCTGAATCTACCTTTCCTTTACTTCGCCAGCTAGATCACTCCCATTAGTCGTCATCATCTTGCTTTGGTTGGTTGCTTGCTCCATAAAACAAAAAAACCAACGCAAGACTACCGGCCAACGAGCACAGTTTTCTTCTGAACTTATTCCAAGTTTCCAACCAAAACCATTGCTTTTAAACCAAGTCCAGGCCAGGCTCCAAAGCACGCCTCCTGCTACCTCCAGCGACTGTCCATCCCATGGGGCTCTGCGCCTCCATGTTGCGATGGAAGGCCAACCGGCGGCGGCACCAGCAGCAGCCTGAGCCACGGCGCGGCACGCCGAAGGCGCTCTTCGTCGTCAGGAACGACGACGGCCGGCCGTCCAAGCCAGAGGCGCTCGTGTTCCACCCACCACACGCACACGGCTCTGGCCGTTCGGGGTTACCGTCACAGAAGTCCGGCAACGGCAAGGCGGGCAGCGGGAAGCACGAGAAGCGCGGGTACGAGTGCTACGACTGCATGGACGTGCTGGGCAGGAGGCTCCGCGCGCCGCCGCTGCCGCTGCCGCCCAGGCTGCCATGCGGGAGCGCCAGAAGCGTGGCCGTGGAGCCGGTGGTCATGGCCGGGGTGAGGCCGCCCGTGTCCAGGGGCGCCGCGGCGGGGGACGGGAAGAAGGCAGTGGCAGCGCCAGCAGCAGCAGAGGGGTGCAGGACGCCGATGACGCCAAGGAGGACGCCGCTGTGGCAGCGGAGGATACTGATGGGGACGCGGTGCGAGCTCCCGCGGTTCAGCGGGGTCATACTGTACGACGAGCACGGCCGGCCCCTGCAGAGCAGCTCCCAGAAGAACAGAGCAGACCAACTGATGAGCAGAGCAAGCAAATATGATTCCAAGGTGATGGATGCATAACAGATACAGTATTAATACAGTACAGTATTACTTAGCAAGCTCGGTGTTTAGCACATGAATATGAATATTCAGACGTCTCAAAAATCAAACTTGTTTTGTTTTCCAGGGCAAAAAGAGGACTCCCAGGACAACTACGACCCTCAGGGACCTCATGTAGTCAGTTACCTCACATGTTAATGTTATATATTGCCTGGTTACTGGCAGCAAAGTTGCGCCTTTGCAAGTGCTTCCAGTAAATCAGTGCACTAGTATTTCTCTTGTAAAGAGCTAACCATCGAAGATACGGAGATTCTCGTACTGATGCAGCATTATTTATCCATAATACCGTCAATTGGTCACCCTTGTTCCACAATTTCATTTTATTGCCATTGACTCTGCAATCAAACAAGCACCTAAGAACACAGTACTCATCCCACCCAATGAAGTCAAAAACATTATTCTCATTGGGGCAAAACTATTGAGATCATCAAGGCAATAAAATCAACAAAAGAATACATCTATACTCTTATATCAACCGGAGACCAGATCATCCACGCACAATAGAATCGTGTTTAAGGCCAAGACGGCCAAATAAGCATGTTTAGAAAGACTGAGTGAAATCTGCATACAAGGCCTCCAGGGTAAATTCAAATGTAAAAAAGAATCGAACATTCTACTGCAATCACACGTGTCCTGCTGCGGTTGTACATTCTACATTCCAGCTGTGGCTGTAACAAGCCAATCATTTCCATGCGACCGAGTCGATCTCGTTCCGGGCGGATTTGTAGAGCTCTAGCCTCTTGACCAAGGCATCCCTCTTCTCCATCAAAGCAGGGTCCTCGTCCAACATCGCGCTCAGCTGTTTCTTCTGGATTATGAAAGCAAAACAATTGAGGGGAAGATAGCTTTATTCAACGTCCAATATTGCATAAATTGGAGTAATCAGGAATATGTAAAAAACTTCCAAGAACCATTTGCTAACATAAAAAACATAGACCGGATTAATTAAAAATAAGGGGGAACTGAAAGCTACTCCCTGTGATCAGCTCGTAGCAAGAACAAGCATCAGTGAGAACAAGTACACAAACTACAAGAAACCAGGGCTGTCTACATATCAAATTCAACAAAACTGATGTTTACTAAAATTTGTTGTGCATACCCAACCAATGCAGCCTTACAAAACAATTAAATGATGTGTAAAAACAGCAGTCAAGTCAATACTCAGTAAATCAAGATTTAACTACAAACGCAAACACCTGTCTTCAAGTACAAAACAATGTAATTAGTCAAGGAATCAAGGTAAACATACCTCCTTGCTTCCCACATGAGCATAGAAACGGTTAAGCAAATTTCTTTTTGCCTCTTTCACTTGGCAATGTACGATGGCTTTTGGAATTGTGTTCCTCAGAGTCTCACAGACCATGTTAATATAAGATGACACATTTGATCCTGACAAGGAAAAGAAAATAAAACAACAAACAAGCCATAATTAGTGGTACATCATAATGGACTCTGTTACATAGTTATTTTCACTGGTAGCTAATATCAACACAGAGCATGCAACTAATGCAGAAACTAAACTACAGGATGAGCTAATGCAAAGGACTACGGTACACAATCATGTGTTTATACATTAACAAAAGCAAAACGCCATGCTAATTGCTCCCTAGGTAATAATCAATATCACATTCCACAATGCACTGGAGATATAGAATGTAGTTACAACCAACTGTTGGGGAAACCAAATGGGCCAATAAAGTACTTTCTATTATTTAATGTTTAATGTTGTGTTTCTACTGAATGGATAAGAAATTAACGAGTGGTTGTGCACTTGTGCACTTTTGCTGAATCAGAAGTCCTTTTTTCTACAAATCTACAAAGAAAGAAAGGAAGGTGGATTTACCGATTCTTCTGAGATGATTGTCCTGATATCTATCACTCACTGGAGTGTTCTTATCAGCCGCTTTCTCTGGTTCAGTAGGAAGTTTACGGAAAAACTCTACTGTTAGGTAGCTGGCTTCCATCTCTACTAGACGAAGAACAGTCTTTCGTCCGTCCTCACGGAATCTTTCAAGGCTATCATTTGCAGCAGCAGCTATATCCGATTGAAGTGTTGGGAATCGCTTCAATTCCTATGATATCCAAGACAATATGAGATTAACCAGTAAGAAAACTAGTAAGACAAAACGACAAACAAAGGAAGGAACAAAGAAGGCAACCTCTGTTGCTGCAATCGATCTCCGAACAAGCTCCTTTAAGACCAAATGGACCTGCAATATGAGAACATCATTAGGGTTTCTCCAGTGGCAAAGAAAAGCGAACCCTGAGCTGGTGTGAGAGCAAACAATATCGAATCAAACTACTGAATATTCAATGCATGAGCAGGTGAGAGCAGAATCAACACTTATTTATGAGTCGATGTAAGCGCATTAAATATTATTTTGGCTGCCAAAGTTTTGTCCGACGGACTACTTGTGTAGTGATTGTTCACAAGCAATTTTTTTTTTTTATGCTAGGGCAGTGCACATGGTCGCAATGAACCGATGCAATCAACACTGCATACAGTGACCAAGATCCTGTGAAATATAGCTTCGAATGAAATTCAAATGACCAAGAAAACATGGATATTGACACTCTGTGTTAAGCAACAACGTAAAATTTCAATTTAGCGTCAAATCAACAGCTTGCATTTCGCTTCCATCACATTTCAGAATGTCACCGTCACACTACATCACTCGAATGTGACTTCATTCATTTGTTGGGACATCCCTAGACTAGGGTCATGCAGTCATGGTAATAGTGTGCACATCATATGATTTTGGCAGCAAGGCCAATGAGCCTTTAGTTTCAGCTCTTTTTTGATGATTCCTAGAGCCCAAGCGATCCCTACTTTTTCTCATGTGCCTATCTAATAACAGTAACATTGCCAAAGTTTTTACCAGCAGACAGGAGTACATGGACACCAACAGTTACGTATTTAATGGGTGGAGAATACAAGAATATATAATATCAGATATTAGGATATGAAAATACTAAATGTATTCACACACATCAACTATTGAAAAATGAACTAGAATACTACAAGGAGATATGCATCAACATAGAAGTCATACCGCATCAACAGACGCTTCAGCTGGACCCTTAAAGTAGCTAAGAGAACTATCTATAAGCCTTCTGTACCCTTGCTCAGGGGCAATCAAGTGGGGCTGGTAACCATCAGCCTCTGAAATAACCTTACGAACACTTTGCATTGAAAGATGTCGGTCAAATGGAAGCTTTTTCAGTGCTGCAGGTAACTGGTTGTCAAAGACACCATAAATCCGATCTCCACCTGGTCGCCTGAGAAATAATGTAGTAATGATTAAGTGTGAGTTAATTATGAACATTATTCCTTAAAAATGCTGTCTTAACAAGGCATGATATCTTGTCAGCATATATCTGCAATAATCATGGAAGGCACAAGATACAGAAAAGGCCAGTTGAATATCTTACCCGCCATCTAGGTGCTCTTTAAAGACACGGTCAAATGCACGGCACATATCCAAGATTGTGTACAACTGAGCCTGCAGATTATGGGAACAATATGAGAGACATACAACATAAACAAGATTTATAGAAATATATAATGCACAGTGGCATCACCCTGCAAATAAATAATGCAGCTTTTGTGCCAAAAACCACCGACAATGCATATGAATAATTCTCGCCGCAACATAACAGAGATCATTAAAAAATACAGTAATTCTTACCCCAGCATCACCTCCGATTGGCCTACCAAGTTTATCCAACTGGGCTTCTATTTCATCAACTGTTTTGTTAATCATGGCTATAATACTTGGAATTTTGGCCCTGATCACAGCCTCTAAATGCTGGATAAATAAATTGAAATACATCAGCAGTCAGTATAAGAATTTCAATAGTTTATGGTTCAAAGCAGGCCCACAGTAGCAAAATGCCCTCACCTGTGACAGAAGCTTGGCAAGATACTCTGCACCCATTTTATGTGCCAAGTGACCATATTCAGGACTACTCTCAAAGTACTCCTTTTCTTTGCGTCTTGCTGAGAGCATATCAACATTCTTGTTGATATCAGCTTGTGAGCGATTGACAATTCCAACCCAAGGGTGTTGTAAGCGATATTGCCTCCCTTCAAGTACCTAGGATTCAATTGAGAGAGGAATTTTTAGTGTTACATACATGAAGGATGAGGAAAGAATAATTAAAAAGTGCCATACATCAACAGCATTGGTACCCTTGTCCATTAAATCAAGCTTTGTTAAGACTCCAAAAGTCCTGTCGCCTTAAGATGTTAAGAGAAAAAGTTATTAATATATATGATTGGAACTGCACTGATTATTAGGTACGCCAACAAAATGGTTTATTGTAATCCTGTCTAACGGAAAGTGTGATTTCAAATGCTTTAGGGAGAGAAAAAAAAAATCAAAACTGCACCTGAAGGATCAACATCCCTAGCAAGCTTGATAGCGTCTGATGTAGCTATATCTTGGTTCGCTGGGGAGATAGCCAAGATGATGCAATTTGGCTGAAGTTTCCAGACAAAAAGAAAAGAAGTAAAAGAAAATATTAGGTTTCAAAAATATGTGGTAAAACATAAAATAGAGCTCATGATTTCCTGATCTAGACATCTTGTTATGTGACAAGAGTGAAATATACAAGTCTCTGTAAATTCATAGTGCCCAGATCAGCAGTAGCGGATCCAGTATGTGGATTAAGGGGGGGCTAAGCAAAGAAGTTTTGAGGTTAAAGCTAAAAATCCATGGTGATTTCACACTAAGCTACAGTAATTAATGAAGGAATCAGGGTGATTAGGGGGGGCTGTAGCCCCGGCAGCCCCCCCTGTGGATCCGCCACTGCAGATCAGGGAAAATAGTGCT
>JAKNSH010181248.1:0-12584 GCA_027790015.1 Cymbopogon flexuosus | reverse complement strand
GTCTCGCTAGCCGCGCCGTCCGCGCCCGCGCTGCCTCGGCCGCCTCGCCGTGCGACGCGGTGGCTCTCGCGCGCCGCCTCTTCTGCTCGCCTGGAGCTGCATCTTCAGTCGTCCGGTGGCCCAAGACCCCGAGCCGACCGTCCCGAGCTTCACGTTGCTGCAAGTCCCACCCATCCTCCTCTGCTGCCCCGAGCTCAAAACACCACCAGCCAAGGTGAACACTTTATGCGTCTCCAAGATTGCATCTGGGTTGCTTTGCTTTTTCTATTTATCCTGTGTAGCTCAATATTGTGCATTTCGTTTAGATTGCACAATAGAATATGCTTGATAGAAGATAGATGAGAGGAAAGATTTGTTTGTATTTGAAAGATTGCATTGATTTATTGTGAACTCTTTATGCTTGACTGCACACTAGATTGCACAGTGGCAGAAGTCCAGATGGGGATACCTCAAATTGGTTTAAAATTCAGAACTCCAGATGAAGCTTGGCTATTTTGGAAGGCATATGGGGGTGATATAGGCTTTGATGTCAGGAAAAGATACACAAATGTTAGTAAGTGTGATGGAAAGGTCACTTCATGCAGATATGTTTGTGCTAATGAAGGTCATCGAAGAAAAGGGCAAACTGATCGTGTGATGAAGTATGTTAGAGCTGAAACAAGGACTGATTGCAAAGTTCGGATGAGTCTTTTGTTGGATCGAGGTGCAGGAGTTTATGAAGTTACTGATGTTGTACTTGGACACAACCACTTGCTTCATGTGCCTGAAACTCGTCACTTAATGGCATCTCAAAGAAAAATTTCGGAGTTACAAGCTTTTGAAATTGAGACCGCTGATGACTCTGGAATTAGGCCAAAGGCTGCACATGAGATGGCTAGTCGTCAAGTTGGTGGGCCACTTAACCTTAGCTACACTGTTCGTGATCGCAAAAATTATTTGCAAACCAAGCGGCAAAGGGAGTTGGCTTTTGGACATGCTGGTAGTATGCTGAAGTATTTTCATGACAAGATTGCTGAGAATCCATCATTCCAGTATGCTTTGCAGTTGGATTGTGATGAGCATATAACCAACATTTTCTGGGCTGATGCAAAAATGATCCTCGATTATGCACACTTTGGTGATGTCGTCACATTCGACACCACTTTTGGCACAAACAAAGAATATAGACCATTTGGTGTTTTTCTTGGACTCAATCATTTCAGAGAAACCACAATTTTTGGTGCTGCGATTCTCTTTGATGAAACAATAGACTCATTCACATGGTTGTTTGAGACCTTTGTAGCTGCTCATAATGGAAAACAACCTAAAACTATTTTTACAGATCAAGATGCAGCCATGGCAAAAGCTATAAAGATAGTATTCACTCAGTCATACCATGCATTGTGCACTTTTCACATAATGCAAAATGCTGTCAAACATTTATCTCCAGTGAAGGAACAAGACGAGGGTGAAGACGAAGATGAAGACGAAGATGAAGAATCTCATATTCTATCTGATTTTAGTGCTTGTATGTATGACTACGAGGACAAGGAAGCATTTCAAGAAGCTTTTGATACTATCAGAACGAAAGTCCACAAGCAAACTTGGTTAGATAGTATCTATAAAGTGAAAGAAAAATGGGCTGAATGTTATATGAGAGATGCCTTCACTTTGGGAGTGAGAAGTACACAATTAAGTGAGAGCTTTAACAATGCATTAAAGAACCATTTGAAATCAGATTTTGACATTGTTCGATTTTTGAAGCACTTTGAGAGGACCGTGGAAGAGAAAAGAGAGAAGGAATTAGAATCTGAATTTCAGGCAAGGAAGAAGATACCAAGAAGAGTAATGTGCACCCCTATGTTGATGCAAGCAAGTGAAGTATATACTCCAATTATTTTTGAAGCTTTCCAAAGCGAATATGAAAGGTCTTTGGCTGCATGCACTAGAGTATTGGATGGAGATAACAAATATGTTGTTTCAATTGAAAGTGTACATGGTGATTTCAGTTATAAAGATGAGCGCATGGTGGTAGCTGATCCTCTAAGCCAAACAGCTTCATGTAGTTGTGGAATGTTCAATAGGGCTGGAATATTGTGTTCACATAGCATAAAGGTTCTTGATTTGATGAATATAAAGAAACTACCAACACATTATGTGTTAAAGCGATGGACTAGAGATGCACGCAATGGAAGTATCCTGGATAGGCAAGGAAGAAACGTGCTAGAAAATCCAAAACTAGAAGCTCAGCTTCGGTACAGACACCTTTCCCACAAATTCCACAATATAGCATATAATGCAGCTACCTTTCCAGAACGTTGTTTCTTCCTAGACAATGCACTTGATTCCCTTGGTACACAGGTACAGAATTTATCTATTAGTTCTATGGATGAAAACACATGTAATGTCCAAGAAAATGTTGACCCAAATGTGCAGCAAAATGATGAAATTTTGGGTGCTGCAAAGCTGAAGAAAAAAGAGGTTCAGCCCAACAAATTAAGGAGACAGAGAGCTTGGTTTGAGAAGTTACGCAAATGTAAGCGTAATCCAACTAAATCTGCTGCACCAAAAAAAAAAAAGAAAGCAAAGGTAAAACTTAAAACCTGGACACTTGTCTATATGCTATTGCCATTCATTTCTATATTTACAAAAAAAAAAAATCTGGACTAACTTGTTGAATTTTCAGGGGAAGAAACAAAAGCAAAGTGCTGATGTCCTACAGCCCCAAGTTGAATTGAAGAAAGATGACAACATTCAAAGTGCCATTGTGGAATTCCAAGATTACAATGCCATTGGAAGTTTAGGCAGCTTTACTCAGCTTTTAGAGGCTTCAACTATTGATGCTGATAATCTTGATGAGTTCTAAGTAGTCCATATTTAACTACAGTCTTTTGTGGCCTAATTAGTCTTTTGTGGCTTAACTATAGTCTTTTGCAGCTTAACTATAGTCTTTTGTGGCCTAATTGTATAAGTGAAGTGGCCTTTAGTTGACATATAAACATTCTGTGGTATGCAGAGCTGACGGTGGACTCTGAAATCAGACATGGCTTGTTGCCGTTGCACAATGTATTAAAAAATATTCTCTATGTTTAGTGCTTGTGGACCGTCAATGCAATCATGACTTTGTTGATCTGTTTTAATATATATTTGTTAATTATGTGAAGACATGGATTACTTCAGCAAAAATCTGCCCATTTTTCATGTATCGTTGCTTCCAGTGTTCAGAGAATAATTCTGTGGACTGAAACTAGCCAAGTCTTGACTGAAACTAGCAAACTAATTGGCTAACTGCTTTAAAGGCGTTGGATCTTGAATGGAGGTGTCAGATGGATGGAAAGTTACAGCGGTGACTTTCTCAAGCAAAGTCACTCAATCCTGGTCCCCCAGGGAGACGGTAATGGATTTGCATTCCGAAATGAATTTAGAAGCAGCCCTCTCTTTCAGATTCGTAGAAGCAGCTCTTTTTTTTATTGATTCACAAGCTGCTCCATGTAACTCGAAGTACTATGATACCCTTCGTAACCAGTTCCAGGTCCACGTGTTGTTGTGGTTCCGACCCACAACTTGGTCCATGTGTTGTTGTGGTTCCGATCCACGACTTAAGTTTCTCTTATCTGGTTCTTTCTATTTTTAGACCGTCAGATCTAATGAAACGTAGGGCTCATATTATTTTCAAGCATGATAAAAAATATCATCATCATAGCAAGAGAAAGGTTTCTCATAATATATTTGGTATAGAGGGAAAATGAATCTTGCTTGGTCTTCGCCCTCTTCAGTGTTCAGTCATCATGTAAACTTACAAAGAGAGATCCCATAACTTCAGTGTTAATACTTAGCAATCAGATATGCTGTTGTTCACTCCCTACAATTTGCTGATATATTACACAAATATCTGTACCAAGATTTCTGAATAGCAGTACTTCATCCTACAACAAGGACAATAGTGAACCATGGGCGAAAGGTCATTTGCACTATAAACACATAAATCAATTGTCAAGTATTTACAATGACATACAAAGATAAATCTTGCTCCTCAAGATAGGAGCTCCCAGTTCGTTCAATGTGTCTATCACGTCCAAAACACACTAGTTCACTACTGCTGAGGTCTGGTTTAGGCTTATGATAATAATAATATGTTTGGCTGGCCATATGGGTTGGTTGCCACACAATCACCTGCCATACCATTTACCTGCGCAACTTTGAATTGATCAGAATAATATTTACCCATGTTCATCACCAGATTCAGATCTAGGATATTTCATAAGATACTGCGTCCATCTTTGGACTCTTATTTTTGTAAAGTGCATAGGTTGGTGTGAATTTTTCTCTCCCACAAACATCCATTGTGCATTTGGATAACCTTGACAATTGTGGTGTACTGAGCATATTTATGATGCCCCTCCAATTCTTGCCCCTCCTGTATGTTTTCTGTGAGTTCACTAGGCATTTCAGAAAGCTTTAGGGTCTTGAGTTGCATAAGGTTCTCTATACCTTGGGGTATTGTAACAAGATTAACACACTTGCTGAGAGTCAGACTATGTAAATCGACGAGGCTTCCCTTTTGAAACTCTAGGTGAGCAAGGTTAGCCAAGTCCTGCAACTTTAGCTTTCTGAGGACAGGAAAACTACCTGCTGCAAAGAATAAACTCTTCTCACTATATGCATCAATGAGGCTAAGATCAAACAACTTAGGAAGCAACGAGAGCACCATAATTGAATCTTCCTTGAGTTCTGAAGAATGCAACTGCAATTGCATGATGTTACTAAGGTCGCCAAACCATGAAGGTAACTTACCCCCTATTAACCTCCCTGTGATGTTGAATTTTTGTAGTCTGAGTGGTGGTGGTGAAAATGACTCGAGGTCCAGTTGTGTATGTTCATCTTGACTTACAATTCCCAAGCATATAAGGCAGCTCATTTTGGAGATTGATGACGGCAGATAAAACAGATTCCCCTCATGCACACCAAATAGTTCTAAGCTCCTCATCTGTTTCAATTTTCCTAAGGATTTGACCACCTTTTCATCAGCTTTGATGTATTTCAGAGTCTGAAGGCATGTAAGGTTTTCCATTCCATCAGGAAGCACAACGGATTTACCAGGGTACTGATGCTTAAAATCTGCAGCTTGACGTATAAACAATATCAGGTGGCGCAGACCCTTCAGTTTTGTTATGCTACATGGTAATCTCTGGACCATTGACCACTTGGCATCTATAGTCTGCAACTTATGTAATCTTCCCAATTCATGTGGTAACTCTTTGATGAGAGTGGAGCGGATGCCAAGATAACTAAGGTTGAGAAGATAAGTCACTGAACTAGGAAGTTTATTTATTGGAACGTACCATAAGTTTAAAACAGTTAATAATCTGAAGTGAGACAGCAGCGAAGCATCCAAATCTGTTTTAAACCCATGGAGCGACCGAAGCAATGGCATTTTTTGAGTTGGGAAGTCACTACTTCTGCATTGATCAATTATAAGATGACGGAAATTACTGGTTGGCTCGAGTGTTGCTCTGCACTTTGAGAAAACACAGAATCCTTCCTTTGCTGACCTACTTACAATTAACTCCCTGATCAAATCATGGATTTGGAACCGCTTCGCACGTCCAAACTCATTTTTCCTAATGACCTGCAGCAGGCTGCGTTGCACTAGCCGGTTCAGATAATCATCAGCGACATCCTCCATTGTGGCATCCTTTTTTTCTTGAATAAAGCCTTCCGCAATCCACATCCTGATCAGAATCTTTCTTTTAACAAAGAAATCCTCGGGGTATATACTACAATAAAGGAAACATCTCTGCAGGTGGTATGGCAGCTCATCAATACTCAAATTCAGTATGCTTGACACTTGCCCAATTCCTTGATCGGTGCTTTCATCCCACACAAGACTGTCATGAACGTTCTTCCAAGCAAACTCACTTTTCTCCTTCAATGCAAGGAGATTACCAACCGACACAATCGCCAATGGTAGACCACTACATTTGTTCAGTACCTTCAAAGCCCAGTGCTCCAAATGCTTCGGGCATTCTCGATCAGCATCCTCCCTGAATGTAGTATTACAAAATAAACACCACGCTTCCTTTTCAGGAAGCGGCTTCAGTGCGATGATCCTGGTGGATTTTGCCAGATTAGCCACGTCTTGACTGCGAGTAGTGATGATTATCCGGCTCCGGGTTCCATCATCAACAAATGCAGTGCGGATCTCATACCATGCATCTGCATCCCAGACGTCATCCAGCAACACCAAGTACCTTTTCTTGGACAGAATGCCTTGCAAAGCCTCCACCAGCGATCGGTAACTCATCTCTTCAAAGTCCTTTGACACGGCGGTGTTAATGTCCCGCTGAAATTCTTTCAAGACTCTCCTCAAGAGGTGTTCCCTCGTGAAGTTCTTGGAGGCGGACACCCATGCGGCGCAATCGAAGTGGAAGCTAGCAGCGACTTCCCTGAAGACGCTGGTCACTAGAGTGGTCTTGCCAACACCACCCATCCCCCAGACGGTGACCAGCGTCCGCCGGGGCTCCATGTCCTCGGTCAGCCATTCCATCAGTAAGCTCCTCTGCGTAGCAAAGCCAACTATATCCTCTTCTCCAAGAAAGTGCGCTGTATCTGCTACCTTCCGGCTGATGCAGGTCGCGCTGCCGCCAGCCGCATACGATCTCTCCGCGCCCGAGGAGGAAATCGCCGGCAAGATGCCGTATTGCTCCTTGGCGGCCGACAGTTCGCGGAGTCTGTACCGCGCCTTCCGCAGCCGCCTAGAGAGCGAGAACCAGGCGCCTAAATCGGCGCAGCTACGGACGAAGCCTCGGCCGGATAGGTAGGAGTGCTCGTCCACGACGTCCTCGAGCTCGAAGGCAGCGCTGCGAACCTGATTGATCCAGGCGGCGGCGAGATCGTCGGTTCCGCGGCGAGAATCGGCGAAGCGGAGGAAGGCACGGAGGAGCTCCAGCTCGCGTACGGCGGCGGCGACCCCGGAGCGAATGGCGAACAGGGAGGACAGCTCCACTGCTACCGGCTTCGACAAGGACGCGGCCGCCTTCGCCGAGAGGGATACGGCGATCATCTCCGCCATGGATAGGAGAGCCAGAGCCTAGGAAGAGGACTAGTCAACGAACCGAAGTCACCGAGACCGAAGTGAGCTGGAGGAGGAAGAAAAAATTTTGAAAGAAAAGATGAAGAAAAAAAATGAGTGGCTGGGTTTGTGGCCACGCGCGCGCCCCTGTGTGGACCGTGTCACCGTCGGGTTAGCTCGGCCGCCGCCTCTTCTCCCGCCGCGCAGGGTTTAGGGTTCAGTAGCGGCGGCACCAACTCTTTCCAGACGAGGCCACCGGCCACCGCTAACGAGACGATGTGTCGGCGATGTCGTCTATAGCATCGCAGCTGAAGGCCATCAGGTCGGCGCTCGGCGCTGCGCCGGAGCCGGGCCGGCGGCCCATCACCACGGCCATCTGTGCTCGACTGCTCGTCGATGCAAAGGAGGCAGCCGACATCGATGTCCGTGCCATCCTGCCCATCGCCCTCTCTGGTGCGTGCCACTAAACCACCGACCTGACTGACTGATTCGAGCATGCTGTTGCTTTATTTGCTCTGCTCTTCTAGAGTAGCTAGCATTTCGTGAATAACAGCTTGGTGGCGTTAGGCGTTATTAAGGAAGTCAGAGATTTTGCAAATACAATACTCAAAACTATAACTGGATGGATGACTGCCTCAACATATTTCAGAGGAATTAGTTAACTGTTAGATCATTCAGATAGTCATGTGAAAAGATAGGTACTTGTTGGTTAGCAGATTTTTGCTCTGTTGGTTTTTACCTTTTTTTTTTTACCAATGTGATTGCAATTGGTTTATACTTCTGTAGAGGCACTTGGGATGTTGTCTGAAACTGCCAGACGAAACAGTTTGGTCCAGAAGCAAAGGAAAGCACGAAAACTGAAGCATAACTCATAGTGCTATTAAAGTAGACAAGAGCTCTGGTCCTTATTTCAGCTAATTGTGCTTCAAGATTCTAGAGTTGATTGACAGAGCAGTTGATTCGGAAACTTCAGTGAAAATTGCTGCTATTTCTTTGCTTTAAGAAATAGCAAAAGAATATCTCTCTGATGATCCTGTTTATAGCAACTGACTTGCAACAATCATTGATCACACTGGCTCTGATCAGGTAGCTGTGTCTTCTGTATTAATTCATGCTGTGGGCTCTCTGATAAATGTGATTGGATCATAAGCATTACCAAAACTCCCATTAATCATGAAAAATATAATGCTAATATCACATCACATTTCATGTTGCCCTAGTGGAAATTATGCTCCTGGACTTTCTAACCAAGATTTTTCAAAAAAAAAAAAAAAATCTAACTAAGACATAGCTGTGCTGCTATCTGCACCGACAACAATTGTGGTGGTTGTGGAAAAGCTGGGTGAATTTGTTAATCCATATTCAAAGGAAATACTTGATCTGGTAGTACTGCATCCTGAATCTACGCTCAAATGCATGCCAAATTAGATGCAAAAGCAGCACATCTTCGAGAGCTGTTAAAGTTCCAGTATGTGTATGTCTATTTGTTCAATTTTTTTCTTGCTCATATGATGAAACATGAATGTGCCCGTTTTTCCTTGGATCTTATCAAGTTATTGGCTGCAGGTCCGGCGTATCCTCCCACCTTTACTGAATATGTACTCCCTTGCTGCAAAATGTGGAGATGCAAGCCTTTCGTTAATTCGTTTGGCATTCGATATGCTTTAGCCTGTTGGTACAATGGACCGGCTGGCTAGGAATTTACCATTCAGAAATTTATATAAACGAAAGGTGGATCAAAGTACTATTCATGCCATAGTCAATCTCACCATGAAGCTTACAGAGGGCACTTTCAGCAGGCCACTTTTTCTTTGTACTTTGGAACGGGCCGAGTCCGAAGTTGATCAGTCCTCATCGAAGAAAAGTTTGGACCGTGCAATTGTTTTGTACAAATTGGTTAACAAACTTGCTGAACAACACAGGTACCTTCATAACTGCATTGAATACTGTATCCTAAGTTATGTTCAGAGCATACTCAGAGCTTGATTTCACCTTTCTTTTAACTGTCAATAATCCATTAGTACCTGCTGCCATATACTTTGTCTCTTGATGATTATTTAATTTGTCTGTGATAGTTCTGGTTCACACCTTACTTCAAGTATCTACTAGAGGGATCTATCCAGTTCTGTCTAAAGACGATGCTTGGCTGTTTGGAAACAAAAGAAGAAGAATTCCAAAACTGAAGATGTTCAAGTTGAACAGAAGATGTTCAAGATGTTCGCCCCAAAATGCTGGGGATAAAGGTTATCAGGTACAGTACATGGTCCAACATCGAAGGAGCACGTCGTTCTCCTACCATAGACCATCCAGTTCCTGGGCGAATTGTTTGAAGAAATGGAGCTTCCTGTCAAGACACTGTCGCAGGAGATCTTGAAAGGGATGGAAACCCTCAGCGGCGAGAGCCTCCGGCAGTATGTACTTCTGACTTGTGAGGGCGCCTCGGCTCCTTTTGACTGATGAACTGTGAAACATCAGCCATGCTCATTTCCTGTAGATATCGTCGGGCGTATGTACCTTGCAATTTATGTAGGTTACACTAAAAGGTGTATGTAAAATAAATTTGAAAGGCCAATATTTATGATTTGAACTTTTCGTGGGCATTTGAGTTGCTTGCTTGCATTTTTCTTTTTGGACAAATGAAGTTTTATTGGTCCCGCTTGCTTTTCCTGTATTGACAAAAATCACGTGTATAGCAAGTGATTGGAATCTCTATTTTAATCTGCTGTAATAATTTATAAATGTACTTTGTAATTAGGCTGTCAAGATTGGCTGGCTGTGCAGCTGTGCTTGGTGACTTTTGGGTGATCCGCACCACATCCTCCGCGCCACGGCGCAAGGGTACCATCTACTAATCACGTGCCAGGAACAACAACACATGGAGGAGTTAATGCTTCTGAACTCCTTGACCTTTTTTATTATATTTTCTTGTTGTAAACTAATAATGTCCCATGATATACTTGTGAGTGGATTTTCTTTGCTCGGCAAGATTGCCGCCGCTTGCCGGGATTGTTTGTTTGTACGAGTATCAGTATGACAGATGGGATTGGTTTGTGAATGCTGACCGTCACAGGGTATGTGCTTACGTTAGGTCACATGGTTGTAGACTTGTAGTAAGACTGCAAGAGAGTCTCGATCTCTCGAGTGTGACAAAGAACGACAGGTCCTTTTCATACTGAATCTGAAGCTCAGATTTGGCCGCATGCCGGGGGTGAAAAAATTGAGATCTGGAAGTGAAAACCTTATTTACAGCCATGATATTGATGTTCATCCACTCACACTAGTGACTACATACCAAATGTCCTTTTGACTAGTTGACAGATTGAGAGAACAACTGAAACAATCCAAGCTTCCTTGCGAAAGTAGCAGTGAAAGTGTTCTTGAAAGAAGGGTGCAGTCTTGTGCTTCTTTCAGGTAAAATCGATGGCTCGGACAAGTTTGGAGGATGGGTTACAATTGACGTTGCATATAGCCGTGCTAGCGATGTCGACATGCCTAGGACCACAGAGCAATGAAGTTTCGAGGCCAACACTATTAAAGAGACGCTGAAAGGATGTCACTAGCCGGTGCCTCCAAAAGAGCCGACGTACTGTACTTCATTGCTCACTCATGTTTCTTGAGGAAAGATGAAGCATGAAGGATTGTTGATTTGTTGATGACAAGGAATCGAGAGACCAACAAACACTAAGCAAAGGCATGCATGGGCATCTTTTGACCAATCCTCCTCTTCAGTAGAGTACAGTACGAGTATGCATCATTGCTGTCACTAGCTTGCAATATTAGTAGAGTACACAGCCGGTTTCTTGGTCATGCCTAGCGGACAAAATTCCATCACCAGTTCAACAGATCAGCAAAGTTGTCTGATGGCTGGAAACTGAAATTGCATACTGTCGTCTTCAGTTAAGATAAATTGCAATAACAAAACCATCAAGAAAGACAATTGCAATTGAAGGAAATTTTATAGATTTCCACGTCTAAAGCACCCACATTTTGTTCTCGGATGAGTTCCTATGCAGTTAAGTGGAAAGTATACTTCTCTATACATTCAGAACTTCTGGTGGCTCCTAGCTTACGTTATGATCATTCTTCAGATGCCCCAATACAATCTCTGCTGTATGCAAGTTGCAAGAAGTAACAAACAATACAAGGGACGCCAAAGCTAGGATGGCTGGCTGATGCTATAACACCCACTTTCTGAACAGGATTGGAGCCTCATCGATCGCCACACGCATCTATTATTATTATTATCTTGCTATTTCTTCAAGTTTTTTCAGTATTTTCTTTGTATCTGGTCTCAATGACGGTGATGGATTACAGCAAGCCGTTGCCAATTCGAAGTAGGCATTTAGGTTGCCCTCCTTCCCAGAATTCTTGCTTAGTTTGATGAGCTCGGAACTGAAAGCTTCTGATATCTTCCTCTCGAGAACCAGGTCTTTGAAAGAGGCTGGCAAATGGATGTCCCGGGCATTGGGGGACTTATCATTTGCAACCTCCTTCTGAGCAAGCATTTCGAGCATAATCACTCCCAGACTGTAGATGTCACTCTCCCTGCCAGCATCCCTCATCTTGATCAGCTCTGGAGCCTTATAGCCCTGCATTGCAGATGTCTCAAGCATCTCTTGCGCAGCAGCAGGGTTCAGCAGAAGGTAGAGGCCAAAGTCTGATATCCTTGGCTGGAAATCAGCGTCAAGCATAATGTTATTTGTTTTGAGATTGCCGTGAATGATTGGTTTCTGCGATGCTGTGTGAAGGTGGTCCAGTCCTTTGACAATGCCGATAGACAACTTGCAAATTATTTCCCATCTCTGTGAATCATTGATTCCCTCTGCAGATCAGAAGAACAGATAAGGATGAGAACTTGCAAACGAGAAGCAAAAACAGAGGGAAAATATTGATATTTCATGACTGACTGAGACTAGCTTGTTCGTAATGGGTGAAATTCCTTTATAACGAAAAACTGTCCTTTTCACGCCGTCGATATTCTGAAATGCAAATGACCCAAAGTTCATTCCAACCAAACTGCACAAGTTGTATTGTGCATGCAAGCAATAAAATCTATTACGGGAGTTTTTCTCTTAGACTAATTGATGTCTCAAAGGTATATGTATACTATATTTTTAAGAAAGGACGTGATCCCAACAACTCCCTGAAAACGAGAGCTGATAGATGCAGGAAACCACAAACAGTTCAGAAGTGCCACCACTCCAACAACATAAAGCCCAGAACAAGTCATGAAAACCGCTAAAGATGCATTTCTCTGTCTGATAATAAAACAACCACCATACGCGCCAGGAAAAATTTGGCTTTCCCCCAAAGCCTTGATTTGATAGAGGACTTGCCTCACCCAAATTGTAAAGGCAACAATTAAAAGCTTGAAAGCGTTATACTATTGATTGATGAAAAGGAGTGAAGCTTGCCACATGTAAACCCAAAATTTTACGCAACAACAAGAAGATGCTCTTTGGAGCAGATAACAACCAACTATGAAAATTTAACCAAGCACTTTATGAACTGTCCCTTCGTGTAGTTAAGGACA
>JAKNSH010181247.1:0-17082 GCA_027790015.1 Cymbopogon flexuosus | reverse complement strand
ATGTTGCTATGAAGTATGAAGTATGAACCTTATGTTTGTGTGTGAACTGTGAAGATGAACCTTATGTTATCATGCACAATTAAATTATCTTGTTTCATCTGTCAATTATATTATATATATAATTATTTATCATATATATATATGCACCGGTTCAAATTATTTGTGGCCGGTTCGATTAATCGGTTTGATTAAATTGGACCGGCGGTTCAAACGGTTTTTAACGGTTGGACCAACGAACCATTGAACCGACGACCTCGCCGGTTCGATCTCCGGTCCGGTTCGACTCCTAGTCACAAGTTGCGGTTCGGTTGGTGCCCCTCAATCTTGGATCTTCCGCTTCGCCTCCTTCCTGATCCGCGGATATTGTCTCTTATGGGCCAGGCGTCGTGAGTCGTGACGACTTTCCTTCCTTCCTATCTTCTTGCAAGAGATCTCTGGTACGTCTGGCGCAGCCATCGGAATCCACCCTTTGTCTCAGTTGTGTGATTGTTCCTCAGGCGGTTCCATGACATGTGCACCGGCCATGTTCGACGAAATGGGTTTGAGAAATTCTGCTACATGGTAGTCGCCGTCCTTGGGCTTGTCAGGGTCCATTGAGAAGACTGTAGTGGTTCCTGAGCATGGATGGATCGGAGAAGACCATTGTTTGGTTCAGGAGAGACCTCAGGGTCGACGACAACCCGGCCTTGGCAGCGGCGGCGAAAGAGGGCTCTGTCCTCCCTCTCTTCATATGGTGCCCTGCTGAATACGGGCAGTATTACCCTGGAAGGTGCTCCAGGTGGTGGCTCAAGCAGTCCCTTGCCCACCTTGGGAAGTCACTAGAGTTGCTCGGGTGCCCACTCGTGCTGATCCGTGCAGAGGACAGCACTCTTGCAGCTCTCTTGGAGTGTGTTCATTCCATCAGTGCCACTAGAGTGGTTTATAATCGTCTCTACGGTAACTTTACTAGCCTAACTTATACAATTTTTCAGCACAATTACTTCTTTATTAGTTTTTTCACTTCGAAAGATTTTGCATGATTCACTTGGCGTGATTCACTAGAGTGGTTTTGGTGTGATTCACTAGAGTGATTCACTAGAGTTTTTTCAGCACAATTGCATGATTCCATCAGTGCTCATTTTGCATGATTCACTAGAATGGTTTAGGCGGGCAAGGCGGGCGCCTAGGCGTCTGGAAGGTGGCACATCGCCGTGCATCGCCTTTACGCCTTAAGAACATAGGATACAAGTGAAACAGATAGCACAGTTCTAGCTCCAAAGCTTTTGGTATTAACACTGCAGCTCACATTAGTTGTGGTTTACCATCTTCTACTAAACATGAAATTCCTAGTAGAAACTTTTCCGTGTGTAACCACTTATCATAGACTTTAGTTGAAATACATTAGTCAGTGCTATTTTAGAAGATCGAAATTCATAGTCAAAGCAAGCAAGTGATAGGAAAAAAATGTAAACAGTAATATGCCATAAGTCTTTCCTAATTTTAACATCATAGAAGTCAGTAAGCAGTTTTTATTAAAAAATTTAATGTACAACATTGGATTGAGCAATTAGGCCGATGAGCAATGACTAAGCTCCATGTAATCAAGTTCAGGAGGTCACGTAATGAAAGTCTTATTGAATCAAATAAGTACACTATCAGGGTCCTATGGTCCCCAGTTCTATATTGGAACTCTGACATTTCCTAGAGCTGTTGAATTTCGTTATTCTTAAACCCAATTCCATCGCTTGTGCGATTGCATGTCTTCTCCATTGGACTTGAAACAATATATGATTGCTAATAAGAAACAAGTTTATTAATAATTGTTGGTCTGCAAATTCAGCACAGAGTTCCTGTGCCGCATTATCCATTGATCTACCCATTCGCCACTTGCAATTTATTCTGCTTCAGTTCTCTTGCGATGCCCTTTTATTCTTTCCTACACTGTAGACCCTATTTCACTTGTGCTTGACGACAAAATCAAGAATGAGCTTTCAGCCCATGGAATTTCTGTCCAAAGTTTCAATGGTGATCTACTTCATGAGCCTTGGGATGTTTATGATGAGAATGGGCAGGCATTTACAACCTTTAACAAGTACTGGGAGAAATGCATGGATCTGCCTATTGAGATATCACAATATCTTGCACCTAGGAGGCTGGCGGCAGCGCCAGGTAACTTTTTGCCATAGCATCATTTTCTCTTTTCTTGAACATCTGTACAGTTTCTTATTTCCCTGCACTACTTAGAAATTTTCACTTTAGTTTTGGTTCCTCATATAATGTGTAGAATGGCTTTAGTTGTTTGCTCCAAAGTACTACTCATTCGAGTATTCCACATTTGAATTTTAGTGATTGCTCCTCTAACTATTTGGATTTAATGTCTCTCCAGTCAACAAATCAGCATGCTTCTGCTTTAATTTTAATAATTTAGTGTAAAATTCAGGTCTAGCGAATGTTCGCTGTTGTTCTATTGATGATCTAGGTCTTGAATCTAGTAAGGATGTGGAATCAAGCAATGCTTTGCTAAGCAGGGCCTGGTCTCCTGGCTGGCGCAATGCAGAGAATATGCTTGAGGAATTTGTGTCTTGTGGTCTCCTAGAATATTCAAAACATGGTATGAAGGTTGGGGGAGCTACAACGTCATTATTGTCACCATATCTCCATTTCGGGGAGTTGAGTGTAAGGAAGGTTTATCAACTTGTTACAATGAATCATTTCAAGGGGCAAAATGAAGGAAAATCTGAAGCTGAGGAGAGTGTTCGATTGTTCCTAAGATCAATTGGTTTTCGGGAATATTCACGGTACTTATGCTTTAACTTTCCATTCACGCATGAGAGATCATTTCTAGGTAACCTGAAGCATTATCCCTGGGTATTGGATGAGGACCGTTTCAAATCTTGGAGACAGGGAATGACTGGATACCCATTAGTAGATGCTGGCATGAGGGAACTCTGGGCTACTGGTTGGACACATAATCGGATAAGAGTGATAGTTTCAAGTTTCGCTGTAAAATTTCTACAGATACCCTGGATTTGGGGAATGAAGTACTTTTGGGATGTGCTTCTGGATGCAGACCTAGAAAGTGATATTCTTGGTTGGCAGTACATATCTGGGAGTTTGCCTGATGGACATGAGCTCAGCCGTCTTGATAATCCAGAGGTATGGAATTACAAGAACAATGCATTTTAGCTCCAAATCTTACTTGAACTATTAGTTGATGTAGGCCTCTGTCGACTCACAGACTCACTGTTGTTACTTGATTACACAAGAACACACGAGGACTCAAGTGTTTTGGTGCTGCAAAGATGCAGCTTTTGTTGTTGCCTGTTATTTATAACTGAAATGTTTACAAGAAAGAGTCATGCTCAAGTAACTAACAGCTGGCTGCTGGCCATAGTGGCTCCTAGGAACTATAGCTCATTACTGAGGCAACTGACCCACTAACCAACTACCCTTATGCCTGGAAAACCAGGACAACACTCAGACTCTGAACAAAAGGCTTGACACTAAGCTACTGGTTATAATTGATTTGTTAACAAAATGATGCTCAGTAGAAACAGAATAACTATTTCATTCAGAGCTTGATGAATTATTGAATTATAAAAGAAGTGTAAATGGTAGTTAATGCTAAACCAAGGCAATTGCAGGTTAGTCTGGTTCTGTTGTACTTCCTCCATCCCAAATTGTAAGTGGTTTGACTTTTTTTACCCCAAGTTTGACCACTCGTCTTGTTCAATAAATTTGTGCAAACATAGTCAAATTTAGGTCATTCTTAAAAACTTTTATTAATAAAGCAAGCCACGACAAAAGAAGTGATATTTTGCATAAATTTTTGAATAAGGCGAGTGATCAAACTTGTGTCAAAGAAGTCAAACATCTTATGATTTGGGATGAAGTATTTATTAGTGGAGCTGCCTAGGCCTCAAAACTTAAAAGGGCAAACTATTGGCGCTGTCCACTTTGTATTTTTAGTGAAAATCGTAATTTTCCTTGCTCGCCTTAAATTAAATATATTGCTTGTTGTAGGTTATTAAATTTGCAACAGGATGGCTTGTCCCTCGGACATGTATGGGATTGATGGCTGCTTTTTTTTCATTTTGTCCTCCACAGATATTTTATAGTCACCTACTGTCCGGTCTAAAATACTTGATACATTTGGTTTTGCATAGTATATATATTGATCTTTGACCACTAATTTCTTATAGAATATATTGTAAGATTCTTGAAATTTAACATGTTTCTGCCATTGGAGTTAGTACCAGTTTTTATTTGTTTTTGGTATATGCTTTGTCCTGGAGGATTAACTTATTTATACAAAAGATATCCTGATTGGCCTTTTGTTTTATGCGAAAGTAGGTTCAAGGTCAAAAGTATGATCCAGATGGTGAATATGTAAGAACTTGGATTCCTGAACTTGCTAGAATGCCAACACAATGGATCCATTGTCCATGGGGTGCTCCTAACTCTATATTACAAGTTGCTGGAGTTGAGTTAGGCTTTAACTACCCTAAGCCCATAGTAGAACTTAATATGGCGCGGGAATGCTTAGATGACGCTATCTGCACAATGTGGCAATTGGACACAGCTGCAAAACTTGCTGAACTAGATGGCGAAGTTGTAGACGACAATCTGAATAATATCAGGAATTTTGATATCCCAACGGCTGTTTTGAAGAAGAAATTATCTCCAAGCACTTCATCGATGGACCAAAAGGTGCTGTCTACTAATGGCAAGAACAGGAAGTCACAGCCTATTGAAGTGAAGGCCCCATACAAACAGATTATTCGAGATGACATGATCAATGCCTCAAACATGGATGACACAGGCTCTACTGCTAACTTGCAAGTGACAAGGAAAAGATCTAGCAGTGCATTCAATGTTCCCTCATCTTCATCCTCATTAGTCATGCAATCACGGATTCATGATAGTGACAGTTGTTCTGTTCAGTATTCAGGCTACCTCCAGCAAACAGCAGACAGGGATGGCACTGATAAGGTAAGTTGGATTATCTTTGCATAGAAACAACAATTTCATAGGAAAGCTCATATGAATTGCCATATTGTCCAGTTTTCCATAAGGTATCTAAGCATCTGATGTGGGTTTAAAAAGCAAAGAGCAAACATCCAGTTAGAACATCATTGCATGCCATAGAAGTTGACCTCTTCATGGACTATTTTAACTGATGTAGAATACGCTACATGAAGAACAAAAATATGTAGTTGAACTTTAGGCCAAAGAACACAATCAAGTAATTTGTTTGATTGCTCTTTAAAGGTGGATAGCAGATTGAATTGACAGCTTCTGAAGAAATAAATAGCTTTCAAAAAAGTCATACAGGTGCCACTGCTTGCATGTGTCGTTAAAGTCATGCATATGAGCACATCACTCCATCTATGATGCCAAATGCACAAGGGGTTCAATGATTTGCGACACTTTGCTTTATCTTGCTTTATTTCACTATAGAGCTGTAACCTGTACAACCCTTTGGAGTCAAAATTAATAGCATTTGTTCAAGGAAAAACCTTGAAAGATGTTGAGAACTCCTTTAAATGTAGAGTAATTTTGACAAAACAACAATAATTATTACGCTCCTCTATAATACAAAAATGCACATTTTGCTCCCCGCTATAAAAAAAGAACTACAGCTCTTGGGACCATTCTAGTATGGTGTTACTAGGGAGATAAGTTGTTATTTAAAAAATTAATTTTGAAGTTAACATTTTTTGATAGTTATTAGGTGCTGATTGTTGTTTTTGGCAATTTATTAGAAAATGTAATCAATCACCAGAGCACATAATGCCAGTCTGATTTTACCATTTGTAGCGCCTTGTGGTTGATCCCATCCTATATTTATATATTTATTATTTCTTTTTGCATGTGTTCAGAATACTATTTAGGGGAATGCTATTTATATTCTTATAGACATCTAAATCACTCCTTACAGGTTGAAGATAATGACAGTGAAGATAGTGGTACGAGCATCTCTAGGCCATCCAAGAGACCCACTTATCAGTAGCGCATTGAAGATGTTGCAAATCTTTAATGACAAATATTTGCCATCACATGTAATTTATTTGGTGCACTTGGAGTGATCATGTAATAGTTATTCTGTAATTTATAACTAGTTTGACACCGCCTACCCTTGTTCCGATAGGAGGTAACTTTTGTTCGACAGACGTAGTACATCGCTCACTGACATGCCATTGTTTGGGGCCGGCGCTGAACTGTCTTATTTAGCCAATTAGCCTGGTTTAAATGGCTCATCAACGACAATAAGCACAATTGGAATTGGGACAAGTTAAACTTTATACGACACTAAGCACAACTGGAATTGGAACAAGTTAAACTTGACACCACAGCATTTAATAACTCCATCAAAACAAGGATAATGGATCACAGACATCACAGTTGCAATGAAAAGAACATATATATGTAGCTGCCGTAGTGCCCAGTCCCTCCTGTAGTCCTATTGCTATTTTCACCCCTTCTTTTTGTTTGGATGTAATCAGCTATCCTAATCAACCCCAACACATGGATTAGGGTGAATCCGATACCATCCAAACAAAGCTGGAGTACAGCAAGGAGCACTATTGTGGGTTGCGGCCTATTTTGATATCAACACACTTTTTGACAAGTCCGATTAGGTAACGATTGTTTTATCTATACTTTGCAGCTAAAACAAATTTGCTGCCCTAGCTATTTGTAAATTTGCTAAACCGTATTGTGTTGACAAGGAAATCAACATACTAGGAGGCCCGAGAGAACCGAGTTGAAGCAAGAGACTTCGAGATTCTCAAGACCTCAAGCAATGTCGGATTGCAACCGAAGCGTGCCAGCTAATTTGACCTGCAATTGACAAGAAGATAAATAAGGTCAAATCATGGAACCTGATGGTGTGATTCCAGACAGTTCCGTAATATATGGCCAAATTGTAGCCAATGATAAAGAAAACTAACTAGAGAGTTAGCTCCAAATAGTATAATAAAATAAGGATAAAGACATAATCAGAATAGACTATAAAAGGTGTGTGAATCAGAGCATAATTCAATTAGCCGATTTTAATTTAGTCAATATCAATTACGAGCAGGCAACATACGTATAATGTTTTTATCTAATTATCGGATGGATAATAACCATTAGAGCTGGTCTGACGAGCCAGCGGCTCGGACGAATCACTTTCATAGAGCTGTAAAGATATGGAATAGACTGGTCTAACGGCCTATGGTTTTCTCACATATCCCACAAACGGAACTAATCCAAATAGTAATTAGTCAAAAGATCATTATAAATATGCTACTCATGAAAGCACAAGTTGTATCGGCTAAATAACCGATAGGCAACTCAAGCGGGCAATATGCATATAACGACACCAGCTAATTATCAAATAGATTACAATCGTTAAGATTGGTCTAAAGGGCCAGCGGCCTTAACAAATTGATTCCATTAAGTTATCAGATGCACAAGAAGCTGGTCTAACAGGCCGACGGCTTCCCACACACCTTTCAAACAAAACTGATCTGTTCAGTAATTAGCCGATAGCTGATATAGGCATACTACTAGTGAAGGCATAACTGGATCAGCAAAACAACCGATACAGGGTCCATAAAGCAGAATAAAATATACTTAAAGATAAACAAGCAATTAAATCAATCTAAGACTGGTCTAACGAGCCGGCGGTCTTAGATCGATCTCCAAACCTATCCAAATCTAAACCAATTTTAAACTTACAGCATGTGACGATCAAGATTAATAGGAATTAGCCGATGAAAGCTCAATTTTAAGCATATAATAGATCTAGCATGCAAATCACTTGAATTCAATAAGATTTGAATTCAATAAGATTTAAGGCCAAACCTATTAATCTTTGATCGGACAGCGATATTGTTTACAGTAAGCAAAGCATTCAAAACAAACAATATCGATAATTTAATGAATCTACTAGTTTGCCAAGCTAGTAGAGCTGATAACTAGATCAATCATATAGATTTAAAGATCGAACGAGCCATTGCAGCCTAAACCGATGAGATAGATCAGGGTAAAATGATTACTTACAAGCAAATTGGAGGTCGGACGCCCCGATACAGCCCAACTTGATTGAAGATCTCGCCGAGATATCTACGTTACTCCTACTCCTAAGGGTTTGGCATGAAAGCCGGTTGTATTGATTGATCGGATGATAAAAAATTACATAAGGCTGGAGCTCTATATTTATAGCTCTTTCTGATCGAATACGACTAAAAAAACTAGGAAAATAATCTAAAATATAACTTGGACTCCAATCTTTCCCTTCTGGTTGAGCCCGACGTGTCTTGTCTTCTTAATTGACTCGGACGTGATCTTCTTCTAATTTGCTGCCTTGCCAAATCCGCGTCTGGCTGATACGCTTACCACACTGGCCGATGCCGAGTCAACCCTTTTTCCTCGTCAGCTGATGCCACGTCAGCTTCGTTTCTTATGACACCGGGTCCTGTACACAGAAAAATCTCTTACTAAAATTTGGTGTTAACACATGCCCCCTAATTTTGGGATAAAATTGATTTTATTCCAAAATTTGAGTCCTTGTTTCCTTGACGATCAACCGAACAGTGACCATTTATTCACCAAATTGCCACTCAAATCCCCATTCGGCTGTCAAACCCTATACCACTCTGTTTAAATCCGCCGCCACTAATCTTTCAAAACTTTCGATGACTTCATGATTTTCTCCAGGTTTCTTCTCTTTCAGAGTGATTATTGGATTTCTCACTTTGATCTTACCTCCGAAATGGCTTCAGTCGAAAACATCCCTAAGGTCTGCTCAGTTCATAGCTTATCGCCTCTTATTTTTGCTGCAACCGTCTCCGCCTTAGCTCTAATCTTTATATTTATATAGGAGATTAAGAATGAGATCTTGATCCCAGTAGAAGCGCAAATAGGATCATATTTCCTTGGTCCTATGGGAGATCCAAACCCTTCTGAGGTTATTTTGGCCGAAACTGAAAGGATCCCTTTTAGGCCCTCCAATATGGATTCTTCTCTCTGGAATAAGAGAACCTCTTTCAGAAATTGGCCTTCACTGCTCCCTGGCTGGAGAAATTGGGTGATCAAAGTTACGAACAAAAGTCCCCAAATCTGTCTAGATGTCACCTGGACCAATGCATTCCCCTCTCTCTAGCAGATTTGCAAAAGAACGAGCCAATGCACAAAGTTGTTTCTTATTTCTGGAGCAACACATACAATGCTTTCATCTTTGGCCATGGCCCAATAACTCCAACCTTGGCTGATATACACATGCTGACTGGATTAAACATCTCAGGGACTGTATCTCCTTTTAGTATTTCCAAATCTCCATACAAGATAAAGAGTGTCAGATCTGGCTGTTGGTCTGCATATATTTCTGAACACAATACTGCCAAGAGAACTGTAAATGACAGAGAATACATTGCTTTTCTGAACATGTGGCTGGATAGATATCTCTTTTGTGGTAAATCTTGTGACCCCACCTGCAATTACCTTGATCTAGCAGAAAAAGTGGCACTGGATTTGAATGTTCCTCTGGGAAAATATTTACTGGGTGCACTTTATCACGTTCTAGATCAAGTCTCTCAACGCCTGATGAAGAATGAGATAATTCCAACTATCACAGGCCCTTGGTGGCTTCTTCAATTGTGGCTCAATTTATACATGCATAAGATTGTAACCCAAGAATTGGGGCCACTGAATTTTCCTTCTCAGACACAGAAGAAAATCTGGCTCAAATGCCTGAAGAAGATACACTTAGCCGATGCATGTCTTTTGGTGAGGTAGCATTGGCTATTTCAATTGACAGATCTATCAGTCAATTCTTTAAATTGTTTTATAAAAGATTTTCTAATGATATCCTGATCTGGTTTCCATACACTGATTGCACTGAATATGAACGCCCTTCATCATTCAGATTTGACACAGTCAGTACTGATGATGAGGCTAAAAAGATCATAAACTGTATGCTCAAACCTTGCTTGCTGTTCACAGAGATTAGGCGTGGAAGGGAGAAGCCTCCAACTTCTTATGAATTTTATAATCCCTCCATAGTTGCAAGACAGATGGGACATGGCTAGCTTCCTCCAAGCTTATATACTTTTCTGATAAGCTAGACAGATAGGACACGGTATTGAATATAACAGAATTCTTCAGTTTGAACAAAGGCTTCCTCTCTTGAATGTTGAATCTTGGACTACTGTGCCTTTCAACTCCACTGCCTTTATTCTCTGGTGGCAAGAATGGAAAAACCATATATTCAGTGCAACAATATCAACCTACTGTTTTGCTCTTGAACCCAGTTATACTGCAGAAGATGAGGTACTTTCGAATTATTTTATCCTCCATAGTATGTCTCATACTCACTCATTCCTTTACTGCAGGATTTGGTTCAATTGATACCTCCTTTAGGCCAAGATAATCAGCCCATCAATTATTATCAATGGTGTCCAACTCCAAGGTTAGGCTGGAATGCTCCTTCAGTGCAAATGATTATGAAGAGAAAAGCCACCGAAGAGATACCAACCTCCTCTGCCAAGCCAAATCCAAAGAAAGCTAGAGTTTATAAATCCAAAGGGAAGAAAACTCAAACTCCTCCCCATGTCACTAAAGCTGGCTCTAAATCAAGTCCTCTCAAGATATTAACTGATGCAGCTGCTTGGGTATTTTTTCTTGACTTGTCATTTATTCTGTAGTGCTACATCAGCTAACTCATACATTTGACAGGAAAAGGCTTATGAAAGTGGTTCCAAAGCCCAATCTCAAAGTAGTTTGCATACGAGTGACATTTCTGTTAGTGACAATAATTTTGTTCACTCTGTGCATTCACCTCCAATGATTGCTCAAGATCCTCCTCCAGGTATACATAACATTACTTCTTTAAATATTTAGCCGATGCATTCCCTTTTTCTAAATAAATTTCTTTTGCAGAGACCCACAATGTAAACCAATCAGCTGCTCCTGTAAACTCTCCAGAGAAACATGTACTATTCATCAAGATATATATAAAAAATCTTCTTCCAGTCTCACCATTTTATTTTTTGCAGGGTCAAATCTCTTCTCCTGGCATCTCCTTTGACAATTATATAGATGAAGAAGAGATCGCTTCTACAGCTCAAAAACCTTCAACACCAATCTCAGAAACTTTGAAGAGTCAGTTAGAAGCACTTGTCCCTTTGCTGAGTATAGACATCTCAACTTTGGTGCAAGATTCAAGTCAAGTTATGAATATTTTTCAATCTATCAAGAATGATCTGCCTTCTGCCTTGGAAGACTTCAAGATGGCTCTTTCTCAAACTGCCTTTATTGAATTTTTCAACTCAGATTTCATTGAAGCAACTAGAAGACTTGCACTTAGAGAAGCTCAAAAGCACTTGCCTGCCTAGGAGCAAGAGAGTATAAAGACCATTCAAGAGCTCAAGTAAGAAATCAGCTCTTTGAATGCTGCCCCTGCACATCTTGAGAAGAATTTAGCACATCTGAATGCGAAGAAGGAAGAGCTACTGGCCGAACTCCAATTGGTTGAAACTTCAATCTCCGACAAACGACAAGCTGGCCAATATCCCTTCAACTTTGAAGCTTAAGAAGAAGCAGATGTCTTCTCTAAAATCTTCACTCGAGAGCATCAAAGTTGAGAAGAAAAGACAGATTCTTGTAACTGTTGATGAGGACAAGAAGAAACTAGCCGATATAGACCAAATCCGTATAAAGACCCTCAATATGCTCAAGTCTATATTGGCTTAATGATTCATGTTGTAACCATAATCATGTACTAGTGTAAACTTGTATAATACTTTGCTGATGTTTTTACATTTTACTGAATTTTCTTGATGTATGTTATCGGCAATCTTCCTCTGTTGACAGTTTCCAGAATTTCATTTAGCAGTATAACTTATCGGCTATTTAGCCGATCCATCTTTCATCGCATTCAGATGGAACGGACACGACAACCATTTATTTTTCACCGTTCATACCTGATCTGACGATCCAGATTTCTTTCAACCGCCTTGCCCCTTTGCCTTCTCAGAGCTTATTATAAAACAACCATCAGAATGATTAGGATTGATTCACCAGTCATTTAGCCTTCAAGCCTCTTTGCCTCTGAGAGAACTTTTCCCCTTTGAACAGTGAACCCTAGTGATGGCGGATGATCGTGGCAAGCGTCCTCTAGAGGAAGAGGAGGAAAACCTCTGGCAGTCCGTACGCCAGCGTCTCAGGTGAGCCGATCTTTATCTCAATCTATTCCTCAATCAGCTTTATTGAGTTTGATTTGTTGATATTTTCCTTCTTGATTTACTGTTCAAAAGAGGACCACGATCCATGGAGGCGCGATGGGGAAGGTCCATTGGCCGTGCAGCCAGAGGCATTAGCAGCCTCTATAGCACCAGTACCGGCAGCGCCATCGGCATCTCCTCCAGTGTAACTAGCAGCGGAGGAGCATCCACCGTCGGACACCGAATCTGAGGATTCGGCGGTGATTCTGATGCGCCGTTACCTCATCGAGAAGAACGACTCTGAGGCGACAAAGGAGATGAGCCGAATGCATGATACCATTGCTGAATTCCAGAAGGCACTCCTCTAGACCCAGCAAGCTCTCGAGGAGAAGGAGGCGGCATTAAGGGTGGCTATGGAGCAGCGGGCGGCTGTCGATGCCCAAGTCACAAGTAAGACTTCAAAATCTGCTTTGCCCTGTTCCTCCGCCTTTGATTCCGGAGGTATTCAAGTTCTTGACTCCTTTATTCTTCTAGATCTGACGGTGCGACTGGAGGCATTGTAGCATGCTAGCAATGAAGCCGTCGCCTCTGTTAACGCTCAGGGTGATAGCACCGTGGATAGGCTGGGGCAGATTTTCCCTCAAGCCAACGAAATTGCTCTCCATGGTGTTTACCACGGAGCTGCCCGTGCTCTCGCTGCCGCTCAACAGTACACCGGCTAGAGCCTTCTCGGCCTCAATGTGAATCTGCCAGAGGTGACGGCCGCCATGGAGGAGGACGCCAATGACTTCGAGGTGGTAGCAGAAGACATTGCCAATGGAGTTGATTCGGTTCATGTAGTGAACAATGTATTTGGTCTGTAAGCTGTACCTGGGAAATGAACTTTGAAACTGTCTTGTAAATATAATGCAGTCACCTTTTGTTCCATCCTTGGGATTGATCCATCAAGGTCAGCTTATACCTGGTTTTATTTTTGTGTTTTTGCACTAAAGGCGATACATATCATATCGGCTCTTGTCCTGCTCTCAGGACTTATTTTTCTTCTAAAGGCGATACATCTGTATCGGCTCTTGTTCTATTGTATGAAAATTTATTATTTTTCTACTAAAGGCGATATAGAAGTATCGGCTATTAGAGGCAGAACGCATAGCAATTTGGCTACAATGAACTTTGCTAAGTACATAGTACATAATAATCTAAATTTGATGATGGACCAGTACTATCGGCTAAATCCAAACACTTCACAATATTCTTTACGTCGGCCTCAACATATCTAGAAACAGGTCTAATACTCATTTTTCCACATCTAATTAATAATATTTTTTGAGTTGATTTCTTGGATCGGCTGTTGGTTCTCATCATAAACTCTGATGAAACCTTCTTCGTGCACCCTGCCAGAAAAGCACTGAATACCTTCAAAATTCCAATCGACAGGTCCAGTAAAGGCAACTCCAACAAACACATCTCCTGGGATCACTTCTACTCTGTCACCAATCCATTGGGTTAGAGTCTGATCCATTGTTGATGGCACACAACAATTAGCATGATTCCAATCCCGGCCAAGCAATAAACTGTATGTCCCAGAAGTATCGACTACAAAGAAAGTAGTCGGTAGACTTTTGCTTCCAATGGTCAACTCAACAGTGATAGCTCCCTTGGTGTTGGAAATGTTGCCACTGAAATCTGATAGCTTCATGTCTGTCTGACTCAAGTCTTCTTCAATCTTTCCAAGCTTCCTGAATGTAGTGTATGGCATCAGATTGATTGCACCTCCTCCATCAAATAACATCCTTGTCAATGGCTTGCCATCAACAAATCCTTTCGAGTACAGAGCCTTCATGTGCAAATACTTCTGTGGCTTCTTAAATGTAGCTTTCTCGGCTTCATAGATCTACTGAAGCACACCTTCATCATCTAAATTCATCTGAGTCCCCATCATAATCTTTATCTCTGTAGGCACTAAACCCAGCAGGCAACATAAAGGTAGATGCAATAGTAGCCGATTGCTTGCCTTTACCCTTATCGGCTGTTTGCTTGGCTTGCCAGACTTGAGATTTCCCTTTCTTTTCTTGCTTTTCATCATTTCTCAAACGCTGGACTCTTCTTTTCTAGCTTCTGGTCAACCCTCCTGGGCACCATTGACCCTCTTGCCAAACATACTCTGGTTCTTCCTCTTCACAATCAACATGGTCTTGATTGGCAACTCTCTTGCCTAGTCGATCATGAATTCTGCACTCATTTTTTACACGCTGATCCATACATTCATGGACAGATCAGTGGTTGGCTCTAGCCTGCCTGTACTCCCAATATTGATCACTGCATTCAGGGCATTTTTGGAGTGCGGGCAGCTTCAAACCTTCGTTCCAGCAATGTCTAAAGAAAGGACAGTGCCAATGCGACTGATTCTCTTCTCTGACCCTCCTTTCTTCTTCTCGATGGCATCTGTACTCCTCTTCTTCAAGCCACTTTTGATAATGTCTCTCTCGATGAAGTTGATCCTTTTCTTTCTTACGCTGCCACTTGTTCAACAAGATTCGAACAGTGGGACGTCTTCGCTCACCAACCTTGGAGGATTCAGGCTGATCTGACTGGCACTTCGTCTTGATCTCTTCATACTCCTTAGCCAATATCTGCTTCTCAGGATCAATTATACCGGCTTTCTTGGCTATATCTGAAGTGAGCACTTTGAATTTACCTGCTGGAGCCACCATGTTGGTAGGGAAAGGATGTCCATCCATCCTCATGTTCTTCTCAATGCTAATTCTCACTTTGTTGATTGCTCTCTAGATATAATCTCTGAGGACATTGCCAATTCTCACTTTCTTTCTTCCCAGTCATCCTGATCTGACCCTTCTTGAGCAACAGATCAAATATCTCACTAGCTTTGTTAATATCAAAGCTATATTTCTTATTCTCCTAAGAGTCCTTGGCTTTAGCCCAAGGCATACTCTCTATGCTGAACCACATCCACTCAACAACAGCCACTTCATCTTCACCAGTTTCTTCTTCATTTGGCTCTTCTTCAATGACTGAGTCATAGAACCCTTCCATAGTTGCTACCTTCATAGGGAGCTTGCCAAAACTATTGAACCTGAATTGGTTATTGAGGTTGGCAATTCTTCTGGACAAGGCAACTAGACTTGTATGATCAGTGCCAACTCTGTCTCTAAGAGCTGGAAATAGTCCAGAGATAGCAATATCCACTAGATCCTTATCTGCCATGGTCAAAGAATAGCACTGGTTCGTGACCTCTCTAAACCTCTAAAGGAAGTTTGACCCAAGCTCATTGATTCCTTGTTTGAGAACAAGGAGATTGGCTATGCCCTTCTCTGTCATGCCTGAATCAAAGTACTGATGAAACATTGACTCCAGGTCCTCCCATGTAAGTATAGAATCATATGGCAATGAGGCAAACCATGAGAAAGCTGATCCAAACAAAGACAGAGGGAAGAATCATATCTTGAATGCAGGCTCATCAGACAACTCCCTAAGCTGGATCAAGTACTGACTTATGTGCTCCATGGTGGAAGTATCTCCATTGCCAGTGAATTTAGTAAATGCTGGCATCTTGTACTTTGGACGCAGCACCAACTGATCATACCATTCTGGATATGGCTTCCTGTATATGAGGGTTGAGTTCTTCAGCTTGATGCTGAAATGCCTCTGAACCATATCGGCTACTTGCCCCATGAGCTGATCAATAGACTGAGGCTGGAAACCATGATTTCCAGGGTACTGATACTGCTGACATTGCTATTGCTGCTGATTCGGATAGCTAGGGTACTGTTGATGGTGAATATACCATAGAATTCCACACTTAAAACACCGTCAACACGCCTTGGTTTCAAGAAAGAATAGCATAATATGAGCATACTTTATCAATAATCAGTTCGACTTGTACTCTTAGCTTGTGCTTGCAGGAAACAGGAAAACAGGGCTCAGGAGGTCCCACCAAGGGGATCGGCCGATCCCCACTTGGAGGCTCCTTGGCCTGAGCTTCGAGCATGATCCATGTCAAGGTCACTGGAGTCCATTTCTACCATCAGATCAAGTTGTGCTTTCACTCAACGGTGAAAGATCATTTCACATGGATTCATGGGCCCACAACGAAGCATGCAACATGACAAAAGTTTATCAACTGGCCACTTCACATGACAGATGGGGACACCCCCAAGAGGACCCAGGTGGGCCCACCTACCAGTGAGGGGGTCGGCCGACCCCCATGGTGAGGCTACCCAAGGTCGATTGGCTCCCACCGACCTTGGCACGCTTCCCACATGTGGAAATTGCCACTGTCGTCCATCCTATGGCGGTTTGGAGGTCGGTTTGATCCAAGAGGAGAAGCAGTGTCACGTGGATCACTGACATGGCGGTGGAGTAGCCCCTACTCCACCTCCCTCTTTAAAAGGCTGCCTCCATCCTTCATCTCAAGCATTCCAAGATTCCAAGAGTTGAAGACTCCAAAAAGTCCAAGCATTCTAGCTTAAGAGTAGTAGTTAGTCTAGAGTGGGAGTTAGAGTGGAGTCGAGCGAAGCTCGGGGTCTCCGGAGCTGTCTTCTGGAGAATCTGGTATAGCTCTTATATCTTTTCTCTTTTTTAAGTCTCCTTTTATCAATATATCATTCTTGCTTTACTTTACCAAGTACTTACTTAGTGCAAGTCTTTTATAGTCTTGCTGTGCACTTGTCTTAGTAATTTAGTTGCCTTAGTTATATTGGCGTCCTGTAAACAACTCCTTGTGTGTGCATCATCGTCCTATCTTGCATAGGAGCTTTAGCTAGCTGCAGTTAGCTAGAGTCGTAAGAGCAAGTGTAAGCATGGTGCTCATACTTAATCTTACCTTTGATTACCGCTGGCTTGCACGGAAAGTAGGAGCGCACTCCCTAGTAGGTGA
>JAKNSH010181048.1:0-13400 GCA_027790015.1 Cymbopogon flexuosus | reverse complement strand
GCAATATTTATATCTCCAAATAAATTTGTTAAAAAACTAGACTTCAAGATCTTTCCGATGATACTAATTACTTAGCATAAATATTTATATATTTTAATATATAATTGCCGGTATTTTAAAAACATGGTTTTCTCGGGAAGCAAGAATGACACTTAATTTGGGACGGAGGGAGCGGTGCCCACAGGCCACAGCTGGAAAACAAAGTCACTGACAGGTGAGCCTTCACAGCGGACCCCACCTGGCACCTGTCATCCAGCAGTCCACCACGAAGCCCGCCGCCGGAGCTGGCGCACGCGCTAACCACGCGCGGTCGGTGATGGAAAGTCCACGGGCGCCCACCGACTGACAGCCATACCCTACTCACTGCCTGGCATCGTCACTGACATGTGGGTGTCGGCGCGGCGGCGGCCCCACCTATCGTTTTGGCGTCTGGCCGAAATGAACGAAACGAAACCCTTCGTTTTTCCGGCGACAGACCCACCTCACCGCACCTGCTCGGCACGGCCCGCTGCTGCTATATAGTAACAACTTGCCGCCCCTCCGCCGCCACGTGCTCGCCGCCGCATTCGCATTCGCATCGCCGCAAGGCGCCGCCGAGGCTTGCTTTACTTACTAAGTGGATTGGAGTAACTAGCAGCAACTCTAGCCCGGGAGGGCCCCGTCGCGAAACCCTAGACTTCGCCGGCGGCGGCGGCTGTCGCCGGAGATGGCTTCCTCCTCGCCGCCGCGGCGGTTCCTTTTCGACCTCAACGTCGCGCAGGAGGAGGTCGAGGAGGAGGAGCCCATGGAGGTGCTTGAGGAGGAGGGAGCGGCCCCGGTGGTGCAGGCTGCCGTCGAGGAGGTTGCTGTCGCTGAGCAGTCGGTCGAGCACGCGGTGCCTACCGTGGAGGAGGAGCCTGTGGAGGAGGTGATCATGGAGGAGGAGGAGGATTCTGCTCCGGCGCCGCCGGGGGAGGTGATTGGGGAGGAGTGGAGGGGGAGGAGTAAGAGGATTGAGTACGAGGTCTTTGTGTCCGGGCTGCCGCTGGATGCTGCTGAGGAGGACGTGGCCAAGGCGCTGGCGGAGGCCGGAGATGTCGAGGAGGTGCGCCTTGTGCGGGATCCGGCGGACCAGCGCCTCAACAAGGGATTTGCTTTTGTCCGCTTCGCCGCCGCCTGGCAGGCACGCTGGGCGGCCAACGACCTCCGTGAGGCTACGGTATTACTTCCAATCTTATCACCGAGATATATAGATTCGCTTCGCTTGCTAGCTTGCTGAACTTGGGGAAGGTGGTTGGGGAAATCTGTGAATTAACTCATGTTGAATTGATTGAGCCTTTTGCTGATTTCCAGAGGCGTCTCATTTTATGCTAGTGGTTGGGGGATGGGGAATGAGGTTAATTCATTTTTACTTCAGAAATGGATAAAGATAGGATTTTGAAATTTTTTTATTGCTAATAGCCACTTTGAGATTAGATACTTCTTTTCTTTGGATTGTTATCACTATCCTGGATTTAGATTAATGGACGTGAAATCAGGTAAGCAATTTGGAATCTAGAGCTCATGTACAACACCCTGTTTGTCAAAGACTATACTGTTAGGAAAAATGAAATATTGTGAATTCAATGTAGTACTTTAGTGTATGTATACATCAGTAGCACCTTGTTGTAGTTCCTAACCGCTTCTATTGCTAAAGTGAAGTTGGCACCTGTTGCAACACTTTGCATTGATGGCATTTGTAGCCATGCTGACATCCCTGCTAGTTCATTCCATCTCGTCTACCTTATCGCTAGCACCCTTGGATATTATTGCTCTTAGAGTGGAATATTATTATGTTCCTGCATTGCCTGTTTCTGCATTGCCATTAACTTTTTAAGTTCTAAAAGATACAATATCATATTTTATCAGAAAAGTTGACTTTTTTTTTGGATGTTCTGATTTTCTAGTATGAACATATATTAATGGTGTATTGGTGTTTGTCAAGGTCTAGTTTAACTGACACCTTTTGACACAATTTCTTATACTATTACAGTATTACTTGAATAAACTAGTGAACTGCGTTTGTCCTCCACAGCTAGAATTATCTATTATTTAATGTGTGTAGTACCTAGTGAACAAAAATATGAAGAGGAAATATGACTTTGGTTTTAAAGGACCATGGGTTCATTTATCCATTCCAGCAACAAATAAGCAAAGAAATACCCCCACTTGACGATAGACCAGTAAAAAGGAGAACATCTGTGTTTGTAGCCGTTACAGGTTATGACTTATGAGTACTGCTAACTTGGTAAAAGCTCACTCCTTTTATCATCTATTCAATTTGAGTCACCTGCTGAAGAAAAAGAGGATATCATGTACTTACATAAATGAATACAATTCTCTGCCAACATGTCCAGAAGGCCAACCCGCATTTTAAATTTAGTTACTGTTTATGATCTGAAGTTCTGAACTATTATTGCACTAATAGTAATGCTAGGAAAATTGAAGGGGCTAACTATGGAAATCCTATATATGGAAATCCTAGTTTCATTCATTGTTTCACTTCAAGGATCTAGTTCACATAGAAGTATCTTAATTTAGCATCGTTTTTAATATGATTGGTAGCGGTATGATTGCTCTACTTTTATAGTCATAAACAGCCATGCACTCTTTGATGCATGCACTGCGAATATTTGTGCAACTGTTCAAGTCCAAGTTGTGGTATGTTTTTATGCTAATCATCAGTGTTTTAAAGGCGCCACATAGTCATCTAGGCGAGAAAATTTTTGGGCGTCCAAGTTTCCTAGCTATGCGGGGCATATGTCGTCTTCGTGTTCTAGGCATCCGCCTTTCTCGTTAGGCGTTTAGGGCATCGCCCAGGAGGCTGTTTCGGCCACCTTACTCGCAAGTGCACGTGGGGGAAAAGAATCGACCCAGTGTCTGCGTGGGAAGGAAACAATCACCCCTTTTGCTGTTCCCTATTTGCGGAGGGTAAGGAAATTGCGCGGGGAATACTGGGATAGAGAGGGATCGAGGCCTTGAGGGAAGAGAGGGGGAGACTGAGAGGAAATAAATGGCACATGCTGGCTCTGTTTCTTCCCTCTGCGCTCGCGGCGAGTTGCTGCAGACGCATCCCTGCGCCCTGTCCGCGCGTGTGCATTGCTTTGATTTCATGCCGTCCGCCCGAATGTGGTGCGCAGCTTTGATTTTGTGCTGTCCGCATGGACCCAGGGTGGAGGGCTGCTTGGCCCTTGCTCCTTGCTCTGTTCTTCACTTGTGCCCAGCTCGGTCCTGTCTTCCTATCAGGCCAGATTGAGCCAAGTATGTCTCAACTCTCTCTCTTCCTGTCATCTCAAAGGCCAAAGGTTTCCTGTGCCCTGTTGACTGTTGTGCTTGTCTACTTCCTCTCCTGGCGCTTTGTTTTATAGATGCTATCCTCTTCCTATGGTTCTTTCTCTTGCCTCTACTCTGTTTGTGATTTATTCTATAGATATAGATGTGGGGTGAAAGTGCTATTGAGAGATGAGGAGATTTCAGATTTGCTATTTTAGATGCATAGTGAAAGTGCTATTTAGAGATGAGAGATTCCAGATTTGCTATTTCACTATTTTATGTGGTGCACCAGTACACAAGTAGCACTACTTTTACTATGGTATTACATGCTAAAAGTTGACCATATTAAGGTATGATTTGCTTCTAAACTTTAGTGGCGTTATATGTTAAGATTTTTATATGGCGTCGCCTAGGCGGCTGGAACGGGATCGCTCGCCTCGCCTCACCTTATTGCCTTTGAAACATTGCTAATCATGATGTTTAAACAAACAGACTATTCACTGAAATTGCAGCGAGAGTGCACATCCCATTTTGGTTATGTTTAATGTATCCCTCTGAAAGTTTGTTGAATATGATTCATCCATTTCTCTCTAGAGTGCTCAACTGTAACACAAATTATATATAAGCAAATTGGTGAATAGTCTCGACTCTCGACTATATTTTTCTTCATTGCTACAAGCCTACAAGGCTTTCATTTTTCCTACTATATGTATATACATTGTGATTTTCATACTATATGTCCATTTTCCTGCCGAACTATGTTAAGTAATATTTCCCTTTCATTGTGAATTTGCTATTGTAATGCATGCTTGTATCCGTATATAATGAATGTGCCTACATTGGTTTGTTTACTAAATGATTAGGTAACATTTATTTACTGGTACTTAAATTTCCAGATTAAGGGAAAAGCTTGTGGAATATGCAAGAACAGTGAAAACGAGACTCTTCATGTCCGAAATATATGCTTTGATTGGTCAAAGGATGATGTAAGGTTTCTTGCTTGTTTGGTATATTGTATGTTATAAGTATGATTTTGTTTTATATAACAGGTGATTCCTTTTTGTTCAGTTAGCTGAGAAACTGGAACCTTTCGAGTTGGAAAACTTGGATAGAATTAATCTAATTGAGCACCCAGAAAAAAGGGGTAAAAACAGAGGCTATGCGTTTCTTGACTTCAGGACTCATGTAGATGCTGTGGCGGCTTTTGTGAAACTACAGAAAAGAGATCTGTATCTTGGAACTGATTTTAGAGCTCACATATCATTTTCAAACACTCTTTCACAAGACGATGAGATCATGGAAAAGGTACAGTAACAAAACATCTATACCTTGTAAGACCTTGTTTCCAGCACAGCATATATTTCCTTCTTGCCTTTTACAATGTCTTCAATTTTGTCATGCATTGCAGGTGAAATCTGTTTTCTTGGATGGCTTACCACCCCACTGGGATGAAGACAAAGTGAGAGAAACTTTCGGGAAATTTGGTGAAATTGATAGCATACAACTTGCTAGAAATATGTTCACGGCAAAACGAAAAGATTTTGGTTTCATTGGCTTTACAACAAGACAATCAGCTTTAGACTGCATTAAGATGGTCAATAAAGATGGTGTTGGCGAAGGTAGTGGAAAGGTAACCACTTTAGTGAGCCATTGATTTGGTGCGTTGCCATTTCTTACCATTTGAGCCAAATGTTTAACCAGTAACCACTATGTTTGAATTTGCAGGTTCTCATAAAAGCTAGTTTGCAAAGGCCAAGGCATGCTTTCAAAAAAAATTCCTGGCAAGGCTCTAGTTCCTTGTTAGGCGTCAGAAGAGGATTTGTAGATAAAAATTATAGTGGTAGAGGACACCACTCAGACAGATATAGGCATTATAGTCCTGAAAGGCGTTCTTATTCAGATAATCATTCTCGCCGCCACCGCTCTATTGATGTTGAAGAAAGGCATACTTCTGTGCGAGGATACAGAGCTTACTATAGAAGGGATTCTCCAGTGCATGGTACGTTTTCCAAAGTATACAGCCAAATTAACTTGTTTCCATCTTCCTTTCTATCTCTAAGAGTTATTTTGCATGACTGGTGTAGCCCCAAACTATAAATATGGAAGGACACATGCAGAGTCAAGAATCAGGGATGAATATGCTGAGAGACGTTACACTATTAAATATCCAAAACACAGGCAGGCAATGCATGAAAGCATGGAGCGGGATGCATACCGCAGGAACAAATATGGACATTCATACCAGGAGAGGGCACATAGAGCTTGCCCAGAATGTAACTTGAGTGGTCAAAATTGCAGTTACCCCAATGGTGAGGAATTTTCTGCAATCAGTGGTTGTGAGCAGGCATACTACAAGACAGTAAGCGCAAAAAGTTCTGTTGCTAGTATTTTATTGCCATCGGCTTGATGTTTATTGTAATATTGTTGCTGCTTCTGTTTCTTAGGACCGTGATCTGACGCCTTCAACTTCTCAAGTAGCATCTCATTGTGAGGAGTCTTGCTGCAAGGTGATATATAAGCATTACATCCTATAATTTCTACTTCATTTTGGCTTATGCTTACTATTGGAGCTTACATATCTTAGGGCCAGCAGTTGATGCCTAAAAGTTCTTCTGTGATGTGTGATTGTGATGAATGCTATAATGTAAGATGGATATGGGCTCATCATTTTCTGACATTGAGTTTTGTTGAAGCTCATCATTTTCTTTGACATTGAGTTTTGTTGAAGCATGGCATCTCAGCTTCTTATAATCGAAACTTGTATTCTTCAGAATCAAGAGTCGACACCTAGTCCAAGTGAGCATGCCAGAACAAGATCCAATCTTCCAGTGCCTCTTCATCGTCGGCTTGTAAAAAATTCTAATGAGCATAGGAGGTATGTATCATGAAAGAAAGTGCATCTTTTTCTGCCCCTCGCCCCTATTCCTTCGTGCAAGATGTAACAGTATTTCATGTTTGCTGGCAGGCATGTGGATGATGCGCATTCTGCTTTTGAGGTGGAGTACACTGTCAGGGAAAGTCGAAGCCGGTATCTCTCTTCCAAAGATGATCCAAGTACTCGCTCCAGGAAGCACCATAGGTCAGCAAGATAAGCTGTTAAGTCTCACAAGATAGAGAAAATCTAGTAGTGGCTCGCTTCTGATACTTCGTAGTAAGATCCATAGCTTTTGTTACTGGCCCCGCTTGCGTGGTTGACACCCTGTTGCCCGGAGGAATCTGCTTGAAGGACAGCAGCATACCATCCCAAGTTATAACCAGATATTTTGCCTTGTATCGGTTCTAAACTTGCGTTCGATCCCTCGAAATGTGATGCTGAACTGGTTTGGGTGACAAAACCTACAAATTGATCTTACAGTAGACAAGTGGATGAATCTGCTTGAAGGACAGCAGCATACCATCCCAAGTTATAACCAGATATTTTTCCTTGTCTCGGTTCTAAACTCGCTTGAAATGTTGCTGAATTGGTTTGGGTGACAACCTACAAATTGATCTTACAGTAGACAAGTCTGGTTGTGGATATTTCATTTTATTTTTAATGGGTTGTGGATATCTTAAAGTTCGGAGAGCAGCTGGCTGCTGGCTTAATAAAACATGTGAAGGAAACGAGCCGACCGAAGCTCATAAACAACTTGCTCGAGCAACGAAAATGTTCCTGAACAACCATCAAAGAGTCGTTTGAGACTTGGGACCAATGTTGTTTTTTTGTTTTGTTTTGAGGGGTACCATCAAGAGAGAAATGGCGACAATTAGCCGCCTAGATGGATCAACGATGATGGTCAGTTAATTACGTCTCCCCTGATGAGAGTCCAACAAGTCCCTGCTGTACTAGATAGAGACTTCCTTGATGGAAAGTGATCCGGGATCCGACATCTCAACTCCCCGTTTTTCTACTATATCATCTAAATCCACTGAGAAGCAAACAGACCGATAGGAGAATGACGATCACATCCTGGATTAGTGATTAGGCTTAATATTAACCGCAAAACTAATTCTTTGATTACTATTTATACTCACGTAAAAACCTGACTGCCGTTGAAGAGGAGAGAATGGACTCATCGTTGACAGGACCGCCATCCTCTCTTGAGCATCCCCACGAGCTCCTATGTGGGCTAGGTCTACGGGGCCAGTGTCGGTGCTGCCATGAGGATCGGGTTGCCCTCGGGGTTCACGGCCATGTTTAGATGCACTGAAAGTTTTAAAATTTTATAAAATTCTCCGCCACATCGAATGTTCAGACGCATACATAAACTAGTAAATATAGATAAAATAAATAAATAATTACACAGTTTGATTGTAAATCACGAGACGAATCTTTTAAGCCTAGTTAGCCCATGATTGGACAACAATTGTTAAATACAAATAAAAATGCTAGCAAAATTCAAAATTTCTTTGCATCTAAACAAGGCCTTAGATGCAGCATGGATGTGTGAGTAGGATAAGGTGGGACGGATGTTTTTTGATATTTCGTTATGAAAAGCATCAAAACCCTATATGGATATAGTATCTGAATCTAAACATTTAATGTTCATATTGAAACTAAATACTCAATATCAAATTTCTGATATGTTTATGAGATAGATATCAATACCCAACGTATCTGGTTGTGAGATACTTATGTGAGTACCTTACCTTCTTCAAGGCACAACGTACCTTAGTTCCTCATCTCCACCATACAGGAAGCATCCAAGGGTAGAAAGACTGCAAAGCTTCTTTCTCACAAATACAATTTCATTTAATGAAGAAAGAGTTAGCATCAGAAGCACAACGTTCACAAATACGAATTTATTTAATGAAGAAAGGAGTGTTTATATACTTCTTACTGCTGCTAATACTACTCTGTATACTTTAGCACTAACACTTTTATGGCAAGAAAAAAACTTTAGACATGGCAAATGTTCACAACTACAAGTTACTTCCCCCATCCAGAAAAATATGCAATTTTAGCATAGTGTCATTTAAATTCGCTCCTAACCAGGTGCCCTAACCACTTTTATGGCAATTCATTAGCACATAACTTATAGTTGCATGTTTTTTTAGATGAAGGGAGTATTTAATAAGGACTGATTGTTTTCATCGAAAAAATTGTATTTCTAAGCATTGTGTTGTCCAAAGATTTTTTTAGTTGCCATAAAATTATTGGTGCTCAAGTATGGAGAAGTATTAGCAGCAAGAAAAAAAAGTAATTTCGAAGACACAACTCCCTTTTTCTTTATTAAATAAATTTATATTATTAAACATTGTGGCTGCTGTTGCACGCTTATTGTGACAAAAAAAACATTGTAGCCTTTCCTTAGTCTTAAATGCATGCTGTATTGTAGAGCCAAAGAGCTAAGGTATGCGGTGCCTTAAAGGTGCTAAGGTACTGAATCTGTGTCGGATCAGAGATTCAGTGCCTTAGATCACGGACAGGGATTCAGTGCCTTAGCTTCTTCAAGGCACCGTGTACCATAGCTCCTCATCTGTACCATAAGCTATGCATCCAAGGCTAAGAAAGGCAGGAGCAGCACAAAGTTCTCAACCAAGAAAGGAGTTCATATTAATTCCAGAATATACATTTTTCTGCTGCTAATACTCTTACGTACTTGGACAACCAATGAGCACTAACAGTTTTATGATAGTGAAAAATTAATAATTAGACACAAATAATTTATCCATCTTCTGATGATAAATCATATCTTAATTGACTGCGATTTGGGAGCAACAAAGTCTGCCAGCAGCATTTACAACCATTCCACCGTAGGCCATTAGGCTATCCGCACTTATCATCCTTTAAATCTATCCTCTATCCGTCCTAGTCATAAGATTCTTTACTCTATACACCTTTCTTCCGCACCCATTATCCTTTATATCTCATACTCTATATTAACTATCAATAGTGGGGCCCACATGTTTACAAATAAATTTTATCTAAATATATCCATATGAGATCTTGTTTTGAAGGATTAATTGAAATGAATTTAATGGTGTAATCGGAATTTAATTTGGTATTTTGGTTTTTGAGTTATAGCATTTTTAACTTTGTTGAGTACGTGGGGCCCGCCACCGAATCTCTCCTCCAGTGTGTGCACGCACGTTCACTGGCTGCTGCCTCGGTGCGTGGTGGGGCCAGCATGCATGGCGCAGAAACGCTATTCCGCTCTCTGACGCGGACGGCCGGGCGTTTCGGACCGTTTTCAGGACCATGGTGCAGAGAATTTTTGCGCTAAGAATTTTTGCGCTAAATCATGGTTCCGGATGGGTTTTGAGGACCCAGTGCGGACAGCCTTATACTTTACAATTGGGCCACACAAGACTATCGTTAGATTGCAAAAGACTATAGTTAGGCCACAAAATACTACCATTAGCCATGTCCAAATTTCTTTCTAACCATCTAGAATAGAGCAGCAGAATCATAAGTTCTGGCCGTTAAGAGTTGGGTAAAACTGCCAATGACAGGGTACTCCAGAAGCACATTTGCTTCTTGGTTGCCAACATTCTCCACTGGAACATGAGGCTGCACGCTGTCCTTTTTTGCACCATTCTTTTTCTTTTGTTGCTGCTAATAAAATTCAAGCAATTAGTTCATCAAGAATGATGGCAACATTGTAGAAATATCAATACATGAGTGCACCTTGGCTACTGTTTTTGTTGGTGTGGCAGATTTAGTTGACTTGCGCCTCACCTTGAGTAACTTATCAAGCCAAGTTCTCTTTCTCCTGGGGTTTCTGGACTGAACCTTTTTTTTCTTCAATTGAACAACACTAAGCATGTCATCTCTTTGTTTCACATTTGGGTCAACATTTTCTTGGTCCTTGCAAGGTATTTCATTCACATCGCTAGAAGAAACATTAAGTTTATCCTCTAGCTGTTTACCAAGGCAATCAAGTGCATCATCTAAGAACAAACAACATTCCGGAGAGCTAGCAGCTTTATATGCCAAATTGAGAAATTTATGGGACAAATCCTTGTAGCGAAGTTGAGCTTCCAGTTTTGGATTTTCTACCACTTCTCTGCCTTGCCTGTCTAGGATACTTGCTTTGCGTGCTTCTCTTGTCCATCTCTTTAAGACATGATGGGTTGGCCATATTTTTACATTCATTAAGTCAAGAACTTTCAGCCCATGTGCACATAATATACCTGTCCTATTGAACATTCCACAACTACATGAAGCTGTATGGTTGAATGGATCATATGTGACTGTTCGCTCTTCCTCAATACTCATATCACCACTTAAATTACCAATAGAAACACCATATATGTTATTTCCATCCAACACTCTAGAGCATGCAACCATGGATCTTTCATATTGACTCTGAAAAGCTTCAAAAATAACAGGAGTGTACACTTTGCTTGCTTGCACCAATATAGGTGTGCGCATTCTCATTCTTGATATCTTTTTCCTTGCTTCAAATTCAGATTCTAATTCCTTACCTCTTTTTTCTTCCACCGTCCTCTCAAAATGCTTCAAAAACCTAACAATGTCAAAATCTGATTTCAAATGATTCTTCAATGAATTGTTGAAACTCTCACTTAGTTGTGTACTTCTCACGCCCAAACTAAAGACATCTCTCATATAACATTCAGCCCATTTTTCTCTTACCTTAAAGATACTATCTAACCAAGTTTGCTTATGCACTTTAGATCTCAAATTGTCAAATGCTTCTTCAAATTCTGTGTTGTCCTCATAACCATACATACATGCACTAAAATATGAGAGAATATGAGATTCTTCATCTTCCTCTACACCCTCATAGCCATACATACAGTGTACCAACAACAGCATGAGTTCGACCAACTCGGGCGAGGCGGGGCGGCGTGGGAGACCCTCCACGAGTCTCGACTCCGAGCGCATGAGCTCCTCGTCCTTCCTCTTCGAACTCGCGACGAACGGCTTCCCCTTCGAACTCGAGAATCGGGATGAACGGCGACGAGGTGCGTAGCAGAAGAGTTGAGGAATGACGGCGCTGGGAGGAGTCGAGCAGAGCGGCGAGCGGCGCAGCACGCGGGGATCGACGCGAGGGAGCGGCGCTGCGAGCGCCTGAGAGCGGAGCGCCCTACGCGGCGCGGGAAAGTGCGGCGGCGCGCGCTATGCCGCGGTGTCTCCCGCGTTTCCCGTGAAAAAGGGATCAGGCGATTGTTTTCTCATCAGCCGTTCGATGGCCATCTACGGTTGAGAGAGCCAGCTACGGTACTGAATCCGTGTCCCATGATCACTGATATCCACCTCTATTTAATTCAATTTCATCCCTAAGTGTGAGGAGGAACCAATTTCATCCCTAGGTGAGAGGACCGATGAGAGTCCGCGACAAGATAATGCATGGAGGGAAGGGGTAATGGTATAGTGGAGTTGTATTGGGTTGCATTTATTCATGTAGTGATTTGTTATCACTTGGTCCATCCAAACGTAAATGGGTGATTTGTTATCACCTGTCATGTCGGGCGAAGCCTATTCTAGGCGCCGGCGCAGCCGCGACGTGCGTAGAGCAGCGAAGCGTGCTGAACGGGCGGCTCGATCAGTTCAGGCTGAACTGGCTAGTAGTGGCTAAGTTTAGGAAGTTAGGATTTTGGTTTATCAATTCCTAGAATTAAGGAGCAATTGGCTCCCCTTGGTTGGGCCGATTGGCCATATTCATTTGTAACCGCACTCTTGGTTAAGCAAGCAAGAATTATCAATCTAATCTCCCTCTCTTCTCTCAACAACAAGCTGACGGCTGAGAACTCCGTAGCCGCGGTCCAGCTACCTTGGGCGCCGAGGCTCTTGATAACCTGGTATCACCTCCCGGCGATCCTCACCCTCCTGATGCACCTCCCCACCACCAGCAGCTGCCCATTCACCACCACTAGCCGCCGCCGCCTCCCCAGCACCCGTTGCTTCCCCTGGTTCGTCCTCTGTTGCCTCTTGTGCCGCAGCCATGGGCGAAAATGGAGACCTCACGGCCACCGTCGACACCCTTGCCAAGGCCGTCGCGGCTCTACAGGCTACCGCGGAGGCCAACACCAAGGCGATCGCCGCCCACTCCGAGCGCTCCTCCACGTCGGGCACCAAGGCGCTGTTCGGGGAGCACCACCAGGACCGTCCGCCGAAGTTCCAAAAGATGGACTTCCCACGGTACGACGGCAAGTCCGACCCGCTCATCTTCATCAATCGGTGCGAGTCGTACTTCCACCAATAGCAGATCATGGAGGAGGAGAAGGTCTGGATGGCCTCCTACAACCTCTAGGAGGGCGCTCAGATGTGGTATATCTAGGTCCAGATGGACGAGGGTACCCCGTCGTATCGTCATTTCACGGTGCTCAACCTGCGGTATGGGCCGCCCCTCCGCGCCGCCCCCTCATCAAGCTGGCGGACTGCTGCCGCACCGGTACCGTTGCGAAGTACCAGGACCGCTTCCAGGCCCTTCTGCCTCGCGCCGTCCTCTCGACGAGGCACAGCGGGTCCAGCTGTTCACGGGCGGCCTGCTGCCACCGCTCAGCCTCGTCGTGCAAGTGCAAAACCCGCAATCTCTTGCTGCCGCCATGAGCCTGGCTTGTCAGATGGAGCTGATGGAGCAGTACACGCTGGCGACAGCGGCACTCGCTTGGGCCGTTCCCCGTGGCCTCCTTCCTGCGCCGCCTCCGCGCCTCGCCTTGTCGGCTTCGTCGGTCAACAAGGCGGCCACACCTACTGAAACGACCCTGATTTCCACGAAGGGAAATCCACAGGTTCAAAGTATAACATGACAGATTCAAAAGATAAACCCATCATATTATCTGATTCTCAGTTGATACATAAAGTCATACATCGAATAAAAGAGTACAAATAGAGGGTTTAACTTATTAAAGTGCCACATGGCAGAAATATCAGAGTAGGCAGCATCCAGAACAGCTATGGAAGTAGAGGAGTAGTCGTGGAAGCTTCATCTTGAACCATCTTGAGCGCAGGCACGAGACCATCTAATCCTCCCAATCTCTAGGGTAGTCGTCATCACAACCTGAATCGAAATCTTTCAGTACAATTTGTACTGGCCACTGGCTCCCACCCTATGCTTTTGCGTTGCTTTGTGGTAAGTGGAATGCAAAGGATAATCAAAAGGAACTATATTTGGCTGTGGTTTTCCTATGCAAGTATAATCATTATTTTAATAATATAA
>JAKNSH010180805.1:0-15017 GCA_027790015.1 Cymbopogon flexuosus | reverse complement strand
CTGAACTCCTGAAAGCGGAAACCTAACTGCTCTTGCTCTTGCTCTTCACTTTCACAGTTCGTTGCCTTGGCCGCCGCCGCCAAAACCCAGCACCAGCAGCTACGAGCGATAAACCCTACAGAGCCGCCGTCGCTGCTGCCGGCGGCGATGGGGGGCGGGCCGCGCACGTTCCCGGGAGGGCTGTCCAAGTGGCAGTACAAGCGGATGCACGAGAAGCTGGCGCGGCAGAAGCAGCGGGGGCTCCTCCGCCACGAGAAGCAGCTCTACCTTGCCCGCCTCCGCTCCGAGATCCGCGCCTCCCGCCTCCCGGGCGCCGCCGCCGCCGCGGAGGCTCCGACGGGAGAGGGGCCCACCTCGTCGCGCGCCCACATCCGCGCTCTCGCCGACCGTTTCCGCAGGCCCGGCGCCGAGGACCTCTGGAACGAGGACGACGGGCCCCTCCGCCGCGCCAAGCGGCCGCCGACTGGGATCGCGTCGGGTGTCCAGCACCAGAAGCAGCAGCAGTTGGATTCGGGGAAGCCACGCGCAGGACCGAGTTGGGAGGACTGGGAAGACCTGGCCGCTCTGGAGCAGCCTAGGCCTCGGAGGGATCCTTTAGACACGGGAAAGGGGCGGACCTTGGCCGCGTTCAATCCGAGAAGAGAGTACCGGACGTTTGTGGCGCCGTGTGTCGACCTGAGGCCATTGATTGCTAGAGGGCTTACTGAGGTTGGTAATGGAAGGAGGGAGACACCATTGACGCTGTTTAATCAGCAGAGGCTGTACTCGGTGGCTGCGAGGCGATTCGGCAGGAAATGGAGACCAGATTCATCAGATGATGATGATGATGATGATGATGAGGGTATGTCTGCGCCCAAAAGGAATCTGAGGTTCGGAAAGTTTGGGGCTTCGAGCGAAGAGGATTCAGAAGTTGATGAATCTGGGGACACAGGTGCCATTAGGAGGAGATGGAGCAGTGCTGCTCTCAGGAACTGCGATATGAAGAAGGAAAGGCGGGTGCTCAAGTCTTACGAGGAGGAAAGCAATGATCTCGCCGGTAGAATCCGAGAGCTGCGAGAGGAGATCAGAAATAGGGAGGTTTTGGGTACTGAGAGGAGGCGTTATGAGTCCAGGGGTGAATCTCTGCTTACCAGTAAAAGGTCACTCTCATACTTCATTACATGCTATTGTTCATATTTGCTTTGTAGCCTAGGAACTTCATATCGTATGGTTCATAGGTAAAGCGATGAAATATTCTTGAAATGTGTGCATCATATTGTATGAAATCTTCTAGTCCAGCTTCTGGAGTTCTTTTTCATGAAATTGACCATTAATATAAAAATTAACAATAAATGCAAAGAGCGGAGGCAATATAGATTGCTCATCACTGCACATCATGGTACTTCTCCTTTTGACCCAAATGAATGATTGGTGAATAATAAATTTTACTTTGCATGTCCTATCCTGCTTTGAAATAGAAAGAGCATCCATATAACCAGCAAGTTATGTTGTCTCTGTCTTCAGATTTGATGAGTGTGGTATCTCCCCTCTGACAGTCAAAGCCCTTACTGATGCTGGATATGTACAGACAACTGTGGTGCAAGAGGCAGCTCTTCCTATATGTCTTGAAGGTATTATGTTTATTTTACTTTCTCTAGGATTCTTTTTACACAAAAAAAGAAAAGGGATGAACTTTCTGATATGAGGAAAACATGTGTTTGGGTTCAGAAGAATTTGATAACATATTTGTCAGAATGAGGTTTAGGTTGGCCCTTATAATCTTATGCATGTACATCTCTCAAGAAGTCAGATTGTTAAATCTTTGTTTGTACATTGTGGTATCTTCTTTAAGCATAACCATATGGTCCATGTTGCTTGACTTAAGTATTTGTTCACATCTCTGCCTGAAGTCATCGCATCACAGAAGTCACCGAATTTCTCACTTATAGTACTATATATGAGCAGGTAAAGATGTTCTTGTCAAGGCCAAAACTGGAACCGGCAAAAGTGCAGCTTTTCTGGTAATGTTCACTCATGACATATTAGTTTCAGACATTCTGTTTCTTTTGACTTTCATATTGTTCAACCAATTTATTCAAAATGGATTGATAAACAGCTTCCTGCAATTGAATCAGTCTTGAATGGTATGAAGAGCAATACAAATCAGCGAGTATCTCCAATATTTGCTCTTGTTCTCTGCCCTACAAGAGAGCTTGCTATTCAGCTTACAGCTGAAGCAAATGTCTTGTTGAAGTACCATGAAGGAATTGGTGTTCAATCTCTTATTGGCGGCACTAGATTCAAACTTGATCAGAGACGTTTAGAATCTGAGCCATGCCAGGTTTGTCATATTTATCAACCTACTGAAGGTCAAGACAAAACTAGCTTTAGCCTTACCATTTTCTGTTTTCTTCTTTCCCTTCCAGATTTTAGTTGCAACACCTGGTAGACTGCTGGATCACATTGAAAACAAATCGTCATTCTCTGTTCGTTTGATGAGATTGAAACTGCTTGTGTTGGATGAAGCTGATCATTTGCTAGATTTGGGTTTCCGTAAAGACATAGAAAAGATTGTCGATAGCTTGCCACGTCAAAGACAAACACTGCTCTTCTCAGCTACTGTTCCAAAGGAGGTAGTATAATTAGCATAGCTCGTGCACCAATATATGCATATTTTTGTCTAACTTCATCTGCGTTATATTCTGTTATATCTAGCCACAATCATAAAACTGGGAGTAATGGTTGCTAGTTGTGACTGACAGGTTCGAAGAGTTTCACAGCTAGTATTAAAGAGGGATCACGTTTTTGTTGACACAGTGGGCCTTGGAGCTGTTGAAACCCCAACTAAGGTATGCTCTTTCTTTTGTTTTGTTTTATTTTTAAACGAGGTGTGTTCATTCTCCTCAGTATTTGGCTTTCTTACTATTCTGATAAGATACTCGATACTCATGTATAGATGTTTGGAGCCATGTATTCTCCACTCTTTAGTTTGATCATTTGAATATTATACCATCATACCTTTTTAGGGATACATGAGTTGTACTTGTAAGTCATGTATTCATGTCTAGCTTAAAATAGAAGTTTGTGGTCCTCTGTTAGCCTTCTTTTCTATTCTCTATTATGAAAATAATTTAGTTTGTTCATTGACCCATTTCTACCCCCTGTTCTTGAGCTTAGGTTCAGCAGTCATGTCTTGTGGTACCACATGAGCTGCATTTTCATATGGTCCATCACCTACTTCGAGAGCATATTGATCGTGAAGTTGATTACAAGGTCCTGCATCTCTTTTCTTCAAACAACCAGTTGTAAGAGCTTCAATGTATTGTCACTAATAATATTTAAATTTCAGGTTATTGTTTTCTGCACGACAGCCATGGTGACTGAATTTATGTATATCATGCTTCGAGATTTGAAGTTAAATGTCAGGGAAATTCACTCAAGAAAACCTCAGCTTTATAGAACTCGCATATCTGAAGAGTTCCGGGGCTCTAATCGCTTAATTCTTGTAACATCAGATGTTTCTACTCGTGGGGTGAATTATCCAGATGTCACCCTTGTGATTCAGGTGAAATTACATTCATGGTTATTCTAGCTGAAGAAAATTTATGACAATACCATTTTGTTTGCGTAAGCAACTGGAGAATTGATGTCTAACTCTTGTAGTTGCATGGCATGATTACATTGCTTCTGTGCAAGTATTACAGTACTGACATACATGGTTCTTGGATTAGGTTGGTGTTCCTCCTGATAGAGAGCATTACATCCATCGGCTTGGAAGGACTGGAAGGGAATGTAAATCGGGCAAAGGAATTCTTTTGCTTGCACCATGGGAACAATATTTCTTGAATGAGATAGGTGATCTCCCGATTGAGAAATGTCCAGCACCAGACATTGGTCAGGAGATGAAGCAAAAGGTCCAGATTGCTAACTTGTGTTCCTGTTATCCTTTAGTAATAACTAGCCTATTGTGTCCTATAATCATCTCGTCATGCAATTTCTCATTATTTCTTACAATAAGTTCACTTAAAATAGTATTTGCAGATGTGCCCACGACAGCTTTTATTTGTTATGTTTTATGTCATCATAAAAACTATTCAGTAGTTTAATTGCTGCCCCCCGATCAGCTTATTCAGCCATTGTCATACTTTTATTCACGTTTTGCAATGCAGGTTGACGATTCAATAAAAATTGTTGACATGAGCATCAAAGAAGCAGCGTACCATGCCTGGCTTGGGTACTACAACTCAATCGCTGACGTAGGTAGAGATAAAACCATGCTTGCTGACCTAGCAAATCGATTTGGTGCCTCAATCGGATTGGAGAAGCCTCCGGCAATATACCGGAAGACCGCACTGAAGATGGGGCTGAAGGATATCCCTGGGATTCGAATAAGGAAATGACTTCATACATTGAAAACACAGCACACATTTCTCTGTGTTCCCTTAGGCTTTTATGCTAGTGTACAGATTCACTTAGTCTCAGGGATGAGTAGTATTTGTTCCACTTTCACCTATGTAGTTCCATTGATCACCATGCTGTACTGATGAATTAGACGGGCTTCCATGTGAACTATTCTAATCCAAAAGGCGTTGAAACATGTAGCCGTGCTTCCCAATTCATTGTACTATTATGGTACCGCTTCCCTCTAGGATCTGCTTGATCATCATTAAGCAGTTTAACTGAGTTTGTCTAGATGGAACGGCGTCTACCAAATCATTTATATCATGGGGCACGAACTCGTGCGGGAAAGACCAGGCCAGGATGCAGGAGCGGCGAGATGTGCATGTGGTATTTAGTATGTGTGCAGCGCATGAATATGGCGCTGGAAAGAATATATCCTCCAAATACAATTATGATTACGAAAAGACGAATTGTTAAATAAATAGAAAATCATCGGTGACTAAATCTCATTCAGATACAGAACATGTTCATATCTTTATTTTCAATAAAATGACCCAGGGCACATCATAGACAAGATAGAAGTCATAGGACTTTTATCGCCTATCTGAGGCCACTGATTCAGCAGAAAATAGATACTTCACGCGTGAAAGAACCGAGTCATGCGCTGGATCATATGGATGGTCCTTGGACGGGATCTCCAGTATAGCAGGAACAGGTTTGTTGTAGCCATCAACCAAGAACCTTATCATGTTTGCAACCTGACAGACACAAATTGAACCCCTCTGAGAACAGATACCATACCATTTTTTCAAAACATTTCAATTTTAACTTTTACAGAACTACTCAAAATGCAAAATCTTAAAGCTGATTCTGGTGCATTGCTGGAATTCCCATATTCATTAAATATTAGGAGAGTTCTGCAGATTAAGCAAGCACTTTACTAGTCTAGATCTAGGCCCAATGAAAGGTTGAGCGGTTTTGACTTATAACACCTGCAGGGACATAGGCAAAGTCTCCATAATTTTACCCCTAAAAAAACTGAAAGGTACATTTTTAGTGTGTTTGGAATTGAGAGCAAATTTCCTAAAACTAACTAATTCACCTGAACTTTGAGGCATAAAATTTAGCAAGCCATGATCCCATGGTACAAAAGAATAAACAGCTGAACAAAAAAACTACACACAAGATTACTTACATATTGGCTGATGAGTACAATTGCAATGTCCTCTCTAGTGGTGAACTCCTTAAATGCATCTTCAATTTGTTTAACTGTTGTTTCTGTAGCATAAAGACATAGTAGGAAACACACAGGATGTTATCCTCAACATACTAACAAACAAGAACATATAAATAAAAGGAAAAAGTTAATGCTAGCAGATCAGCAATTCAACTAAATACAGGAAGGCATAAAAAATGTTGAGCTAGAAAATAAAATTCAGTTTTTCATCGTTCAAAAAAGTACACCAACTGCCAAAGGAAAAAAACTAAATGGGATGATTGTGTAATGCTCAAGTACAATTTTTTGGCACAAACTATGAAGAACCATTGCTGAAGCAATGTACCAGCACGCTAATATTGCAATAAACTGACACATGATGACCAGAGGCCATTTTTTCTGTGAGCACATTATGATGTGGAGCTTTCAAAAGATTCATCAAGTTGAACATTTAACTCTATATCAGTACTATGGATCAGCGGGCAGGTCATGCATGACCTTTGTATGAATGTTAACACTATTTTCTATGAAGTCAAAAGGTAGGCAAGTTCAAACTACCATATAGACAACTTAAATGGCTTCGCATATTAAGAGTTTTAAGGAATTACTGTTATCAACAATAAGATAATTTGTTTTCTTTCTCAGATCTACATTGCCAACTCCAGCCAACAAAAAGCCAGTCACTGTGTCCTGCAAAACAAAGTGGAGACAAAATAATCATTTCCATAGTATAACTCTAACAACGCATTCAGATTAAATTAGAAAACCTGGCTGTTCTTAAGATAACATCTAACAGGTATTAACATCATCAGATTAAAAAGCTACTGGAGAAGCACTGTCTATTATGATAAATCTATCCTAGTGCCAAGAAAGGTTTGGAGTACATGTGAAACAAGAATTAGAATTATATCAGGGGTCTCAGTAATCATTTTGCTTGACTATCCACTAGAAAAAGTTTTTTTCCTTAATAATTGCCATCAGAAATTAAAGTGGTGTCTTGTTTGGAACTGGAAAAGTTTTTCATCCTTAATTTCCATTGAATCAAACATCTGTGACTTACATGCCACTTGAGTCCATTTTAGAGTTACCTACTGTTAAGGAAGTAATTGGTATGGGCAATGACCTATCTACCCCTATGTTCAGCAAGTAGTAAAATTTGGCATGATTCCTTTCTTGCCACTCTAATACAAACAGATGGCATGTTGCCTTGTTTATGAAGCAAATAACACTGTGATACCAAGGTAATCATGCTAGCATTCACATAAATCTATTAGAATAAGCATGCATTGTTTATCAAATATGCATGAACTACCATGTTACCAATCGGTAGACCATCTGCTAATTGCTGTTGAGCTGTCTACAGACAACAGTCAAAACACGGAAATGACACTGTTTCTGTGCTTCCCCTTATTACAATGGCAGGATCAATAGAGTAGCATATGGTGATTGCTGTGTTCCTCCAATAACCTGTCTATTATTACTTATGCTTCAGACAAGAAGCAATAATGCTTGGATAATGAGTTCAGTGCTGAACAAAAAGAATCGTTTGAGAGATCCATTGCCACTGAACAGCTAACACAGCAGTTATATTTCTCGCGTAACATAGGCCAGTAATGTCGAGCTACTAGCCTACTATCGAGGAAGGAACAGCGAGGAATCTCTCTTCGATCAGAGCTTCCTGCTGCGGATCTGATATCTACCAGAGATGAAGTTTGAAGTATCATACATTTGTTTTATGTTCAGAGCGTCCTTCTACGGATCTGATCTCCACGAGAGGCGAATTTTGAGTTATCATACATCTTTTTTTTATAAAACTCAACTACTTGACACCGTAGCATCTTCACAAATCAGATAAGCGAAAATCCCGATTCGGCGAATCCCGAGTAATAATGAAACGAAAAGGGGAGAAACGTGGGGGCGGCAGCGAGCTACCTCGTCGGCGATGATGGCGATTAGCGCAGAGCTGTTGGTCGGGATGTTGGCTCTCCCCGCCATTGCCGCGGCCTCTTCCCTTCCTGCAGCAATCGAAAACCAGGACGCTAGATCAGAGAAAGAAACCGCAGGAGGAGAAGGGAACGCGGAATCCGCGATTAGGAAAATTCAGGGTTGGACCTTGCGAATCGCGAATCCGCGAGCGGGCGTGGAGAGAGAAGCGAAACCCGGCGCGAGATCGATCGATCGATCAGATGGCTATGTCCCGCGCGTCGATGGATCGATCGGATTGTCTAATCTCCAGTATTATTTTTATTTATTTAGGTTTCGGCTGCCTGGGTGGGTCCCATGTGGAAGAGAAAGAAATGATTCCATCCACAAGCTTCGCTCTCTGTGTTGGAGCAGGTAGGTGCTCGTGTATTTCTCCGTGCCAGTTGATACAACTCGATCCGTATACGTCATACAACTAGATCCTCGTACGTATACGTCTAATTCTTCCTTCTTTTTGCATCAAAAAAAATCTTCTTCTTTTTACAAATGGTATATCTTCTTTTCACACAATAATGTTTTCGATATACTCCCTCCGTCCCTAAATAATTGTTACTTCGCTTTCCGAGAAATATTTGTCGGCAATTTTTATAAATAGTAAATATCATCAATTAGTATCATAATCAGTATTATTGGAAAGATCTTTGAATCTAGTTTTTTAATAAATTTATTTGGAGATACAAATGTTACATATATTTTCTAGAAATTGAGTCAAACTTATGGCACGCATCTCACGACGACAATTAAATAGGAACAGAGGGAGTACATCCTATTGCTACGAGCATTTAAAAAACAACATTCATTGAAAAAACTAAATAAAAAAATACAAATGCAGCCTTGACAATTTCGACTATCGAGAGTTGTGCAAGATCATACACAATCGCACCTGTATGTGTTTAATCCGTTCATCCTTTATTTGTGGTCACATAACATCTACCGCATACTTACAAGATGTTGTTGATGTTAAGTCGGTCTACCTCTAACCATCGATGCAAGAGCTAAAAATACAAGATAAAATTTGGTTAGATTTAGATTTGTCCAATGAAACCACATGAGTTTAGGGGTTTACCCCTTGTCCTCCCTACCTTTGCCACTCTAAGCCATCGGAGAGCAATACTAATATCTAAACCAAGTAACCAACATATCATCACAAGAGCGAACAAGAGGGAAAAGGTAGCAACAAAGAGAAAAGTGGTGTGAAGATTCAATAGACCTATGATTCCGCATTACTATTGCATTTATCGTGTTGTATTTACTATTTAGCAATGTTTTTTTCACAATTGCTAAATTCAAGCTAAGCACACATGTAGAGGAATTTTTTTTTATCCTTTATGTTGGAGTTTTCTTAGTGTTACTAGAGTGAACATTGCTGCGTGTGCAATAAGATGTTCAACTTGTTACGCACTTACTTGTACGGCTTGTGGAGTGAAAATTTATTTAGTGATTTTGTCTGTGTTTCAGTTTGTGTGGTAATCACTACGCAATATTTGTAGACGCATGTTGGTCTAACAATTTTGGGTACATGATGTTTATATGTATGGATAATCATGACGTGCGTTCCAGTTTGTTTTAGATTAAATTCACACCAAGCCTTAACACTTAACTCGAATGTGTAAGGGAGAGGGAGCATAGCGGACCATAAAAGCGCTATGTTCCAAATCATTTTGAAGATGGACTCTACACTATGCTTATACATGCTGCTCTATGCATTTCACCATTTGTATCCCATCAAATCAAACAATGAGTGAGCGATAATAAAAACGCAAGAAAAAAGACCTTCGCTCTACAATCCGTTAGTTCATCGAAGGCCCATAAGAAGAAAGGGCTCTGGACCGCATATGCTATCGACCCAGAACCAGAAGGGTCCATCTTGGCCCAAAATTCCGTCTTCCCCTCCTCCACGAATATTGTTCTGTTCCCCTCTCCTCGTCCTCGCCGCCCTGATCGCAGGCGCACTTCCGTCGCGCCCAGTTCGCGCCGCACCGCACCGCCATGGCGAAACCCTCCGCCGCCATCCACACCCCGCGCTCCGTTCTTCATCCTCCTCCACTTACTCCTGCTCCGACACTCGCAGCTCCGTCGGGTCAACCTCCTCGTCGATCCCCGCCGCCGCCACCCGTGACTCCGCCTCCAACGCCAAGGTAATTCCCAGTGTTTCTCTACGCTAATCGCTAATCTCTTCCTCCAACCTTCGCTTCCGTCCTTTAACAAATACCTTTGGCGGCGGCTTTCGCCCTCCACCTTATGTGGCGATCGATCAGGTGGTGGCGAAGTGCCTAGTCTACGACGACGACTACTTCACCCTCCCCTCCGCCGCCACACCCGCACCACATCTGAACGCCGTGCCAGAGGACGCGCTCGCCGCGGAGGAGGACAACCTGGCCCCGCTGCTCGAGCTCCCGGAACCCGACGTCTCCACCGACACCTCGTCCACCTCCGCCGCCGCTGATGACGCACTGACTGCTTCCGCCGATTCCTGCGTCACCGAGGTGGGTGATCATGATCATGATCATGATCCGGTGGGAATTCCAATTTTCTGCATTCGAATTGCTTCTGACATTGATGCATCCAAATTGCCTCCCTATTTTGCATGTTCTGTTTGAAGCGTGGTGTCACTGCAATGCGTGTTCTGTTCGACCACATTTGCATCGCGAGTCACCCTCAGTTCGTTATTGGGTTTGAGCATTTGAAAATTGAAATTCACGCTGATACTGCACGCTGATCGGGGATGATTTCGTGGCGTGTTATGAATTTTTTTAGGGGAATTGGAGCGAGCGCCCGTATACACCCTGACGGATCCTGTTCTCTTGCTTGCTTGCACAGGTGCTAGCGGGCGCGGACTCGGCCACTGCCACCGAGGCCGCCGCGGCGGCGCTCCCGGAGGAGATCAACCTGGCCATGGCCGAGCTGCGCGGCGCAGGCGGGCTCAGCCCGCGGTCGAAGCGCCTCCTGACCGCGCTCGCCGAAGCCGCGGCCCTGGAGCTGTACGCCCCCGCGGCGGCCACCACCACCACCACCGGCGTCCGTCGCGCGCGCCTGCGCCGCGCTGGCTTCTGGGGCAAGGTGCGCGTGGCGGTGGTGGCGGCGACGCTCGCAGACGTGGCCGCTGCCGACGTGGCGCTCGCCGCCTACCTCTACGCGCGCCGCGCCAACGAGTGGTACGGCCACGCCCCGCTGCCCCCCACCTGATTCCGATGACGATCGTGGTCTCTCGCTCCGTGTCACGCCGCCCATTGAGTAGGAGTAGGAGTTCTATACTATACACGTACATTGCTGCATTGGTATCAGTTTGTTTCAGTACAACCTTAGAACGGCTCTGCATCGCTGCGCGTTTTGCATTGCATTGGATTGCATTGCATTCCATTCCTCTGACGAAACTGAAGCAACATCGATCGAAGTAATAATAGTTCATGGTACAGGATGCATACGTGCAGTGCATGCTTTGAGATTGATTGAGGTGCTGAAAATGTGTCATCTGCGTGGCTACAATACATACATATATTACAGTTACAATACACAATACTGCACAGGCAGCACAGCACACAAACGGACGGACGCATAGACAGGATTACATACACTTCCCTTTGACTTTGAGCATGTAACTATATATGTACTAGACAAAAACAAGCCAAAACTGCAAAAGATGAGATGATATGCATGCATTTTTGCATTCTGTTCTGCGAAAGAAAGAACGCCATCTGTATTACTTATAAAGCAAAGCCTGATCAGAAACAGCCGAGGAATCTGGTGCGCGGGGTTGTCCCTTTGGACCTGTGCTTGGCGGCCATGTCCTCGTACTTGAGGATGGCCTCGCGCCGCTTGGCCTCCACCGACGCGCGCTTCTCTTCCGCCGCCTTGTGGATGCCTGCCGCCTGGTTCCTCATCTTCTCTGCGTACTCTGCCTTCTTCTTCTCCAGCTTCTCCTGCATGCAATCAGTTCAGTTCAGGTTCAGTCAGCGACCGGTTCTAGTCAGCTCCAGGGATGAGAGGAGGGATGGAGATACCTCTCTGGTTCGCAGCTTTGCTTCCACGGCCGCCTTCTTTGAGTTCTCCCACGCCATGATGGACGACATCTTCTTCTCGGCCCTGCACGCCGTCAGTTGCATTCATTCAGCAACAACAAACAGTGTTCCTAATTAACTGTAACAGTAAGCAGAGCAGCAGCAGAATCGAGCTGAGCAAGCATTGCCTCCGACGTACGTACTTGTTCTCGGTTTTGCTCTTCTCGCTCTCCTCCCACGCCTTGATCATCGACAGCTTCCTGTCCATCTCCACCTTTGCAAGCACGGCATCTGCTAGGCAAAAGGAGAGGGGGAAAAAAAAAATCATCTGTGTCTCGTTGTGTACAATGCATTCATCATCGATCCCAGATCAATCAAAGACTCGTTTTGCACAAGCACTTTTACTACTGAAACTTTGCGTACCTCTGTCAGCCGGGGCAGCTCCAGCTTTGTCGACTGGCACTAGAGGACCATTATTATCTGCAGAGAGTGAGAGACACGGCCCGGTTAGCAGAGCGCCTTGTGGCAAAGCAAAGCAAATCCATCCGGTCCAGCCTAGATGTACGTAGAGCTTTAAGCAACTGCTAACTGATGCATACAGTACATACGGTATTGCTATCAGATTAGCCAAACGCCTGAACGATGTATACGGTAACTCATCTGTACAACTAACAAGAAGGATATCTAAGACTGACAGGCTCGGAGCTGGTGCTGATGCCTTTAGCAAATGAACTAGAGAAAGGAGTCTGCTACTCACTTGTCTGAATGACTGAATCGAAAGGGAATGCCTAAACATGTGAGTCTGTGACCGACATTCAGGCCAAGATCGAGAGACGCAAACAATTAGAGTGCTAGCATGACCAGAAACGGGGACGGTGGTGAGTCTTACTCTTGGCTTCTCCGGCTCCGGCCGCCGGCGCCGCCACCATCGCCTGCTGCTTGGACTCCATGGGCCGACGGATGCTCTCCCCTTCTTTTGGCACGAGCTAGCTAAGACTAAGACTGACCACAAGCTCCGTTGAAATGATGTGCAAGCTGCTGTCTGTGCTAACCCTCCTGCCCTTTTAGAAGCCTGAAGAAGCTCAGTGCTGAGTGGGTAGGAGCAGTAGAGCTTACGCGTTATTAACACTACTACTAATCAATCAAAACCATCTTTTGGAAAGAGAAAAAAAAAAGACGGAGCCTCAAAGAGAAATGCTTTTTGCAGTGGCATCACTAAACGAGGCAGGTGTGAACAAATTACTCTCTGCTTGCTCAGTTTAATTATTATTATACACCGTATAATAATCCTTGTGTAGAGATCAGAGAATCATGACCGACACGTCGGCGCCGCCCACGCACCACGCGTCCGCGTGATTTCTCCTGCCTGCGGGCCCCAGAGGATGTCGGCCGTTGACACGTGTCACGTATCGGCGAGGTGTCCCCGCCCACGTGCCCACGATCCGACCACCTTTATCTCGTCGTTTCCCACACAAAGACCTGTCCGAGTCGAAGCTTCCTCCTCCCTTCGTCCACCGTGGCTACTACGGTGGGCCTTGGAGTGGGCTCGGAAGTAGCCGGGCCTACGTCATTCCAGTATGGGCCAGTTGAGTTCTTGGGCCTGAATACAAGCCCAGATTGAAGGGCCCGCTGAATTTTTTCTACTGCCAAACGAGAAAGGAAGGCTCGGGTTGGTTTTGGCTAGGGTTTGCTTGCTTGCTCGCGTCTCCTATCCTTGTCGGCGGTGCGGTTGGCGGCGGCGGCGACGGCGACGGCGAGAGAGGGAACATGTCGAAGAAGAACAATCTCGCCAAGAGGAAGAAGCAGTACGAGTTCGACCTCCAGAGTACGATGCGATGCGACCTCTCTCTTCTCTTGCCTCATCTCTCCCTCCCTTGTCCAATTTCGATCGTCGCCTTGACCTTGGGGAGAGTATTATTCATTCATTGTCTGATTTGATTTGGTGGTGGTGTGCAGGGGAGAAGGAGGCCAAGGAGAAGCAGGCCAAGAAGCTGCAAGCCAAGAAATCCAAGATGAAGGTACCGCCCCCACCCTCGCTTTCGCTCCTTCTTCCTATCTCTACTGCTGTATTATTAGATGCTCTGGTCAGAACTAGTAAATATAGAGGGATTACTCATTGAAATTGCTGGATGCACTTCTCTGTGTGTGCTATGGCTTGGACCTCGGTTTCCAATCATTTGCCTTGGAGAAGGTGGCACTAAGGTTGCTTAAAATCAACATGATAACCAGCTCATTTGGCATCTGCCTGGAATTGCTTTGGTTATGACCATCCATCTTTGATTGTTTTATCACCTCAGGTATTTCCATGGGCCCGGTTTTACTCTTGTCAACGGTTTAGAACTTATTGGTAACCAAATGTAGTGCGCTTTAGATGCATGCAAACAATCTTTTACTCTTAAGCTCTATCAAGTTGTTCTCTCACTTGCACAATTCATTATTATATTTTGACTGCCTACATTTGTGATCTTTGCCTATCAGCCATTTTATGTACTTGTTGGCTTGTTGCTAAGTTCTTTGTGGCAGCTAAATGATTCGGCTGTGTTCAGCAAGTCTCAACTGGTCTGAAATTTAGCTGATGGGCTGAACAGCCGGCTGAACCATGATATGCAAATCAGCCCAATTCTGTCCAGACTTGATCTGCTGAACAGAGCTAGATGTGCTTCTCATGGTAGTTTTGTGGCTCCAGGAGAACAGTACTAATCTGCTGTCCTCAATAACCGGAACCATAACCCTTTTGTTGCATTCAGTGCTTGGCCCTGACTCCTCTGAGATAAAATCTTGTTACTCCTAGTTTATATGGTGGTGGCTTTATATACCTTGTATACTTCAGTTTTTTACTCTCTGGCTCATTGAATTTCGCTGCTGTTGTTTGGTTATCTACTTTTGCTTGTATTATGATCTGGATTGCCTAACTATGGCTCCAGAGAAACATTGATAATCCCCTTTATTCTGTGACAGTCTGCCATAAAAGATATTTAAGATTTGCGATTGCTGCCATGAGATTTGCAAATTATTCTTCATTTATGCATTGCTAGCTATAAACAACTATGGTAGCTTAAATTTTGTTCCCTTCATCAGTTCATCAGATTTCACTACATGTTTGACCATGATGCTGCACTAACACTAAGATTTGAACAAGCGTACCTACATTCTACATTTGTCTTAATGTCTGCTCTTTTTTATCAATATTTTCAGATAGATGGTGAAAAGAAACGTAAGGGTGGTCAATTTAAGGTTGGGAAGAAAAAGGTGAAGACGAAACTTTCAGCCTTAGCAAAAGCCAAAGCTGCCCAAGCCATGGAGGTCGACAAGTGACTGCAGAGCATAAACATCATCAGCTTCAGTGTTGAGCCAAGTTCTATGCCTACATGTTGGAAATCTAAACGAAATGGCAAAGTTCTATGCCCACATGAATAGCTTTTAATGGGACCAGATGGGAA
>JAKNSH010180769.1:0-12779 GCA_027790015.1 Cymbopogon flexuosus | reverse complement strand
TTTGCCACAATCTTCTTCAACCGAGTGTGTTTGGGAGAGAGGGCAGAGAGCTCAGGCTCTTCTTCAACCTTGGGACAGGGCTGAGGAAGAGGAAAGGAGAGCAGGTTCTGCTCACCTTGGCTGCTGGTGCAGCAGCCAACAATGAGAAGGCAGCACACACGGTTATCTTCATGACAAGATTAGTTGTTGGCTTTGATACATACTTTTTCTTAGAGTTTAAGGGCCATTGCCCCAGCCTTTCGATTAATATCAAAAGACCATCCATCAGTTTACCTTTGATACATACTGTCAACAATCAACAGTGATTGGTTGCATCAGTTATGCTAGTTAGGTGTATAAGCATGGTTTCCTAAAATTTAATTACAATTACAGCCTTGTTTGGATGCACATGTATCCACCTCAAACCCATTTGTGTTGGAGTGGTCTGGTGTGGAATTTAGTTTAAATTCCACGTCAGTCAACCCCAACACACATGGATTAAGGTGGATAAATGAGCATCCAAACAACGCCTAAAGCGTCTACATGTACATGGTGTTTAAAAGATTTTTTCCAAGTGAGATGCTGTAAGTTGCCACCAAATATGAAACTGAGTCTATCACTCTATTGCCAACCTCGAAGCAAATGCAGATCGCAAAATAAAGAAAAAAGGATATGAAAAAGGGCACAAGGTTAACAATGGTTGGTAATGGTTAGAAATTACACCTGTTTGCGGCTTCTTTTCCCTTTGCCCATAGCAGTATGTTCTTCAACTTTCTGTACATCATATCTATCCTTCAATAGTTCATCCCAGTAGTTTAGTCTTTCAGAGTTTTCAGCCTCAGCTGCAGCCTTTCTGCGTGCCTCCTCCTCCTTTTCTGCCTGAGCCTTTGCCTCATCGATGTATTCAAAGTTTGCAACCTAGCATGGAGTAACACATGAAGTGAGAATCATGTTGCTTTTGGATTAAATAAAGGAACACTCTTTTTGTTTGCTAGAATATGCCAAATACTTGGAGCGCAAGTGGGGGAAAATAAGTCATGATGCAGTTGTATTATGCAGCATTTTCAACAATAAATGAAACATAGATAGCATTGTGCTACGAGTAGGATAGCATATTTGAAATGGAAGAATAGGTGTCATGAGTAATCGGCTAGGTTTATTGGGCTAGGTTCGGCAGTATGGTTCATTAGTGTTAGGGTTAATTAGAGATAAGAGTCTCTTGCTAGGTCCCTCTATACAAGGAGAAGTATCCATCTAATCGACTTGCTGATGTCGGGCTGCTTGGGTTAGGGCCATCCAGACCAGATCAACATCCATAACATCTGGCTTACTGAACCCTAGCAAGAGACTGTTATCCAACCCTAACACTAATGGGCCAGCCGAAAGCAGCGCAATAGACCTTCAGACCTCACTGCCTCACACATATACTTTGCAAAGAAGAGATTATGTGCACTTTATCGAATGCATGTGCATATAATAAGCAAGAGAAAACACAAGCAATGTAAAGCACAGTAAATATCAAGAGGATAATCAAAATGAAGGAGCCCCTCAAGCATTATGCTTGTAATGAATAATTGAAATAAGACCTCAATACCTTGAATCCTTTTAAGAATTCATCTTCTTCTTCATCTTCCACAGATTCATCGCCACCAACTTGATCACGGTCTAACAACCTATGAGGCCAGTAGAAATATTAAAAAGTTGTCTCCACTAACATAGAGCACTACAGTTTTAAGTCATAACAAAGAAGCTAAAATTGGGGGCATGAAAACAAGAGAATGGAATCCAAACATGGCCTTAATTCACCTTGGGAAGTTATTTCTGGCTTTATGCCTTTCTGATGCGAAGTTGTTTAAAGTATTACCAAATCTATGTACCAATTTACAAAATATTACTGGAATCTGGAGATAATTTTGATCATGGTTGCAAACCTGGAATTTTTCATGGCCATGGCAATAAATGGCAGTTTATACTCAATATCACCCTATACGCAAGAAAATGAGCAGCATAATCGATTTTGTTTGCTTAATTCCATTTTCTTATGAAATTCTTTCTTTCTCCTATTATTACAGTAATTCATAGTATGGATTCTGTCTTCATGCAGAGTATATGCAACACTAATCCCTGGTGACTCTACATGGTGATGTATAATCTAGATTCTAGATAAAGAAAAAAATGAGGGTGCTTGGATCTCATTCTCATAGTGATTATGGCTTTTGCATAGTGAGAATCTCCAAATAGCAAGGTTTGGCTAGATAAGTGGATTCTAGAATCCGTGCTTGGATCTCCCTCATTTTCTACCTCATTATCCAAAAAGGGCCTAAGAAAGTGTTTACCTCTCAATTGCAGCTTCGTCGTAATGAATTTGGCGAGATTCGTCATTCTCATCATCAAAAAGCTCCTTTGATCCATAGCGTATAATATCATCCAGCTCCTCCTAAAATGGGCAAAGATGCATATTGTATACTTATCATTTAGTACTGAAAGAAAACGATGAAGAGTTCAGCAGCAGGACAGAACAGAAAATTGTGTTAACAACTCCGGCACCAAATCAATCAACAAGTCCTAGACCAGAAGTGTGTGATCCACATCCCAGTAAGGACATGCACTTTGAACAGTTCTCCGTTATTTTGTTTGCACAAGAAAATCACATGTTCTAGTAGAAGTTAAAAAGTGTTGAAAGTCTGAAAGAAACATACAAAAAACTGTAATGCTTGGATTAGACCAGCAACCAGCCCATTACCAGCACCAGTAAAGATTCAGGAAATTTACGAGAAATAGGTCCTGAGATCCTGGGTTCCATCTTCATGACATTCTTTTTATGTTTAGCTCTTGAAGACAAGCCTTAAAGAGATTGTTAACCTTGTTTCCATGAAAACTAACAAACACTACCCAGTTGCCAGCCAAGAGTAGAGTGGGATGCCTTACCCTTGGTCATCAAACCCTTATAGTCAGCCATGCAAGTATTAACGCCCACCAGATCACCCAGTCTGGTCTGAACTAATGCCATCCACATAGATTTAAAATATGAAACAAACAAATGGGACCTAAACAACTAGCATTGCATATCACATAACTATATATCACACTCATGCTAACAAACCCAAGGAATCTCATAAAACCATAAACTGCTATTGACATCAAGAGAAACAATTAAATTTACAGATGAGACTACTCACCAACTCTGGCAACATGTGTAAGGTTTTAAGCCTTGTAAAGTGTAACACAAAGAAAGGGACATGATACTAACAGATGCTACATTCATTACATGCCATCCCATTAACAAAAGGTAACATGTAACTACTCAACCTTTAATTCATATATGAATTCACAAATAGCTTAAACCATAAAAGATCAACCCATATTGATGGTTTACAAAATTCACCATTAATTAAAACGCAGTCACCACACCTGATTGACATTATTAGCTTTTGTGAGTCGACCAACAACTAAGTGCTCCAATAAAATCTTTTTCTTTGTAAGCTGCATCATTCGCTCCTCAATTGTACCTCGGCTAACAAGCCGGTATATCATCACCTAAAGAAAACCAGATGAAAATTATACATAAAAATCACCACAAAACTTATTGAAAATCTGCTTTTCGATACAATATAACATTGTAAGGTAAAATACCTTATTAGTCTGTCCTAAGCGATGAGCTCTTGCCATAGCCTGCAAATCCGCATGTGGGTTCCAATCACTGTACATACACAGGCGAGAAGTTAAAGCAAACCCATTATATCATATTATAGTAACTGTTTTTATCTAAACAGAGATATTGTTTCACCTGTCATAGATGATTACAGTATCTGCAGTAGCCAAATTTATTCCCAGACCACCAGCTCTGGTAGAAAGAAGAAAGCAAAACCTAGTCGAATTCTTAGCATTGAAGCGATCTATCCGTATCTGCCTTTCAGCACCACTTATCTTGCCATCAATGCGTTCATAGCTCCATTTCTGAAACATGTATAGTTCATAGAACAGTGGATGAGATACATTAGCCCGTAAAGCTAGCATAGTCACAATGGGAAGATAAGTACCCTGTAACTTAAATAGTCCTCCAGCAAGTCCAACATGTGCTGGAACTGCGAATAAATCAGAACTCTATGACCCTGCTCTTTCAGTTTCACCATCATCTTGTCCAGCAGCTGCATCTTACCTGAGGAATCTAGAAGCCTCCTGCAAATTCAAAGAATCAAGGCAGAACTGTAGAAGTGACACCTAACAAAAAGAATTGAGTAAAAATACTGCTAAGCAGATTTACTCAAGCTTGAAAGGTAGCTAAATCGAAAATAAGTTAATCCAGTTCAGCATATGAACAATATTAAAAACTACTCAGAAGCATTCTAGTGGGTGTATAAAGTTGTACTCAAATTAGAATGAGTGCTATGACTATTATCAAGATATGTATTGCAGCTAAATCTCAGCCAAAATAATTGGCAACAACCTCGCTTATGTTTTTTCACTGAAACATTTTTAGAGCATGTTTTGTTCACAAAAAAAGAGCATGTTTAATGAGAAGATCAGAGAGAAACAAACAACGGACAACTCCAATATGGCGAGGTCAGTAAAGCAAGCTTAAAAGGTTAGTGATACCAAGTACTCCTACGAACACTGGCAGTTACAAGTGATCATCAATACACCAGCAAGAACATTATGTAAAAACAAGAACAAAACCTATGACTGAACTAAGAAGGATGAGAGTATACAACTACTCAAAGAAAAAGTATACGATAAAAAATAACATGAAACCACATAGGCCAGACAAATAACAATCACAGGAAAGATGGACTAAATAAACATGGTGAAACAAAATAGAAGACAGTTAATAAACAAGAACCTGTGCACACCTTAAACCTTCTTCTGGATTGGCAGGTTCAAAGTCAGGTTCGTCAATCATGAATCCATGGCAACAGAGTTTGCGCAACTCCATTACAACGTTTATTAGAGATGTCTGTAACAAAACAATAAAAAATTGTAAATCCAATAAAGGGAGATAAATAACCAAATAAATGAAAATCAAAACAAGCTATTACATGTCCACCATTACGACGGGCTAACACTTCATAATTCTTGGTGAGAATTGCCTTATAGTACTCCTTCTGTTTGCTTGTCAACTCAACTCGTAAAATCAATTCCTTTTTTGGAGGAAGTTCTTTCATAACATCCTTCTTGAATCCTATTTGTACCACAGGAATGGCAAGGTTGCAATAAGTTTAAGATTCTTTTAGCAATGGCAACCAATTAAACAAATTATTCAATTCAATATCAGCAGCACCCTGTGCCTGGCCAAAATATGAAAGGTGAAGTAGATACTCACTTCGAAGAAGATGTGGCTTCAGCATTCCGTGAAGCTTCTCAATTTGCTTGTCTTGGTTTATATCCTTGAACTCTTCTTGGAGATCAGTTATACTCCCAAACTGCAGAGTACAGACATAAGCATGTCACATCTGTCTATAAGTAGTTTCAGGAGAAAATGAGTTTAGGTTGTCAAATGGAACATTTAATGTAACACAGGCTGAGGCGATTGGAACTTTGCACAATTGAACCAAGTATTGCAATGCATTGTGCATAAACGGCTATGCTATGCATCAAAATGTTCTCTTTTACCAAGCAGAAAGGGTTTTGGGTCCAACAAACTCAGTGATCCAATTAACATAGTGCAATTGTGCCAGTAAGTATATTAATAGAAGCGGAAAATTATGACGGTTCAGTTATATATACAGTATTTCACTCTCTTAAAACCTTATTTAATCATATTTTACTTGCACTTGCAGAAAAATTGTTTTAATTGATACTCCATTAATACAGTTCTGAAATTCAATGCCAACAGAGACTTCAATTTTAATCATATTTTGCTTGCACTTGCAGAAAAATTGTTTTAATGAATACTCCATTAATACAGTTCTGAAATTCAATGCCAACAGAGACTTCAGTTTTATTGGGGGTCACAAGAGTACCTTATGGTATTTAGCCAGCCAACTGACAGTTAAGAACATAGTAGGCTCATATAACATAGCGATAACAGCATTATAATTCACAAATACGAATGATAAACAAGTAATCAATTACCATAACGACAACAGCTCCTTGTATGAAAGTATATCAGAACAAGTAATCATGGTGTAGTTTACACAAACAGTCATTCCTATCCTAGGCCCTACCAAAGAAATTCAATAATAAGGATTCTCTATTGCCTATTGAGACATATTTATAAGACAAAGGCCACAGAAGCCACAGAAAGTAGACCATCACTAATAAACAACAGAGTGCCGTGAACTAAATGAAATAAAATTTGAGCATCCAAGCACAAAATCTTACAGTTTCACCCTCAAGGAAGTGCATAAGCATGAAAAGCTCATCAAGGTTATTCTGGAAAAGAGGAAAAAAACATCAGGTCACTTGCAAAAAAAAAAATGTTCGGGGTCAACAGATACTAGTACAACAAGGAACGCATACGTAAGAATAGCAGAAAGAAACTCCAGAAGATAATGATGACAATATTATTAGCAAATGAATTGAATAACTAACAAATGTGATCTCAAATAAACGATGTTACCTAGTACAGGATCAACGCACATGCAAAGCTGTTGCGCTTAATTTGCATACATGATTCATAAATAGCATCTCAAAATACACAGTTGTGTAAAAGTGTCATTTCTTATTTCACATAAGCATATTATGGACTCAACAACTATACTATCTAGGTTGTTGTGTCCTGATCTGTTTGATGAGGAAGATAGTTACAAACATTAACAAGCAAAAAATAGCCAACAAGGAGAGCTTACAAGAAACTGTTGGATTTCTAAGCAAATATTGGTAAAGCAAAATGTATAGTTTTTCCATATAGCTCAGGCATGACAATGTATATGAAGAAGTAACCTGGACTGGGGTCCCTGTTAATAGAACACGATGTTTGGTGTTATAATCTTTAAGTTGACCAAACAACTTGGAATCTTTGTTTTTCAACCGATGCCCCTCATCCACAACCTGACACAACATACAGATTGGAACCAAATTAACTAAACCCTAAAAATGCTATGTATGGACACAGCTGGACAGAAAAAAAAATGATGCTGAAACAAGAATAGTACCAAGCATTCCCATTCTATGTTTTTTAGAACATTCGAGTCCATGTTGATCATCTCATAAGACGTCAATAAGACATCAAATCTTATCCTTGACTGCTTCTTTCCTTCATTAGATGGAGATGATTTCTTTTTCTTCTGCTTCTTCGATGTCTCTTTGGGGTAGTAGAACTCGTGCTTCTTAATAATGTCACGAGAAGCAGCAGCTCCAAAATACATTACCTGTCCAAAATAAGGGAAAAGTATTAAGGGGGATATAAGTCTATCCAAATTACACACAATATGGGTCTCAAATTAGTTTGATCCACGTACAACATTCATTTGAGGTGCCCAAGTTGCGAATTCACGCTCCCAATTCCGCAGGGTTGAGAGGGGGGCAACAACCAGATGTGGACCAAAATTGTCTTCAAACAATGAAGCCAGAAAAGCAATACTCTGTATTGTCTTCCCTGCAATTGTCATCGTTTTCTCAAATCCCGAAACAACATTTCAACAAAAAGCTTTGTCCATACAATATAAGCATATCTTACCAAGACCCATCTCATCACCAAGGATGACGCGTTTGTTATGATGCCATGAATAGTGCAAGAAGTTTAACCCTTCAAGCTGATAGGGATGTAGTGTGCCTTCAAAAAACATCAAAAGCACCATTCATGGAAAGAATAGATCCAAGAATTCAGCTAAAAATTAAATATCCAGGAATAGTTTGTATTTAATAGCAGGATAATGCTTATTCATAACACATACCACCAGAAAGAAATGTAGGACTCTCCTTGAATTGCCGTTGCTCCCGAGTGCCCTTGCCCCTATCACTAGATCTCTTACGCCTGGACTGGATCTCAATGAATCGTTCAATCTCACATTGGAACTCCGAAATGTCAGACTTACTTTCCCATGTACATTCCTCATATGAAAGTTCATTCCATTTAACATAGTACTCCTGCTCGCCAACCGAGTTTTTTCTGTCCATTAAACAATGTACAAAATAAAATCTCAATATGCGAGACCTCTGCTAAATGGAAATTAATGGATATATGCATGTAGTTTTGTGTCAAGTAACTTGTCATGCATATCGCTATTGTCAATGCATACTCCATTTGCAGGGCTCTTATTTCCTACTGGATCTGTGAATCAGTCAGTCATATGAAACTCATGTGATGAGAATTTATTCCATGATCTGTATAGTACCCAATTACTCATGATAAATCATGCCTTCCACTTCAGCTTCATATTGCTAATTTTCCATGTCATGATGGTCTCACCCATCTAGATGCCTATTTACCATCTTCCATGCATATGCTAATTCAACAATTCATCAAAGAAAAAGCTGGAGCACCAGATTAAAAAATCTCAATAGCGATATGAGTCACTACATATCTAAATGAAAATCACATTAGTGTTCAGTATCATCAATCCACTATACAAGGTAAAAGCAGCGAAGCACAGTGCATATAATTTGTCTGTTGTTAAATTACCCTGCATACCTTTCTCGCAAAAAAAAAAAAAAAAAAAACCATACCTGCTAGCAAGGATCCTGTCGACAGTTGTCCACTCCGGTCTAATTGGAACAATCTCCTCACCGGATCTTTCTGCTTCTTTTTTCATGGTTTCCTTTTGCCTTCTGAAGTTATTCAACCTAGTCCTCAAACGGGGGTGGATATTCGCAGCTTCTGAATATTCTTTTTCTGAAACCCTGGTTTTTGAAGAGATAATAATAATTAATAGTAGAGTACAGAGAAATATAATCATGTAGTGAGCAAGAAATTACCAAGAGCAGTGAATGTATGATAATCCTTTCCACTTGATAAGATATCGCTCGGTCTTCTTTGATCGAGACTCTGTGGAACTAGAATCTTCACGAGGGGCTTCCAGTACTTCAATATCTAGAATCCTTTCCATCTCTGTTAATGGACTTACCTGAAGATAACAAACAAGGTGGATTGTTATACCAAGAGTACCAAGCGTAAACTGAAAGGGAGGGTATATGATGAGGCAAAGACATACACATTCTGGGCAGCTCCATTTATCAGATGTGATGTTTAAGCAAGGAACCAAGCATTTTTTGTGAAATGCATATGTACATGTTGAACAAGAGACTAGATTATCACTTTTTCCACATTGTTGGCAAGCTTCTTCTTTCTGCACATACAAAATAAGGATGAACCAACTAAAACTACAGGATTATGTAGATAGGAAAGAACAAGATTAAAAAAACAAAATTACATGAACTAGAGGAGATTGGAAATCAGGATAGTAATCATAAACATTTAGAGATCCATTATATAGAGAAGACAAGGTTCAGTTTTTGAGAAAGATATCTCAGAATTCAAAAACATAAGGATAAGATTGCTATCTTACTGTTCAGGATTTAATGTGAGCCAACAATGAACTAATAACAAATAAAATTTCAAATATTTGCATGTCCTCTCTTATGATAATTTCATCAGCAATCCTTGCTCAGGCTTGAGTTTACGGAACACCAAGACCGCCTATTTATACATTATAGAAAACTACTAGCTCACCTGCACGACTTAGGCAACATAGTATTTACACAGCTACACCAAGACAGTTAACAAACATGGGTGTCACATCAGATTCTTCCATTTGAGTTCGAATTCAGGTAGCATAGAACCAACGCCAACCAACTGCGTCAGCCTCAAAACCACAGACCCTTAGATCCTCTTCAGAATCCACAAATTTCAACAAGTTTAATTTTGTTGACGTTGAACTAGTCTTGTTATACTAAGTACCCAGACTTGTAGCATCTCATAGCTGAACTTAGTCCCAAGAAAAACAGAGGGAGAGAGCCCAGATTCACAATTCAGCTTACTAAAGGCATCAAGCAGCCATGTCATCTAACAGATATTCCTAGAAACATCGTAGCACCAGTCAGGCCCTCAATGCAAAGCACAAATCCTAGCACTAATAGGCCCAATTCCCCCCAAAAAGGCATTAGGTACCACCCAGCCTCAGCAAAATTCGCAACAGCAAGCAAAGAGAAGCGAACCCCCGATCAGCCATACCGCGTCCTCGCGCTCGATCCGCTCGGCAGGCGCGTCGTTCTGTCGATCCTTCCCCTTTCCGGCCACAGCGCGCAGAGGGAGGTCGTCGTCGGACTCGTCAAGCGTGTACCGCGGCCGCCTCTCCGACCGCACGCGCAGCCGCTCCACGAGGCTGCTCATCGTCGCGCAGCTGTCGCTCGACGAGGTGCGGGGCCGAAATCCGGTGAGCGAGCGAGCAGCGCCACCCTAGCTACCTCCGCCAAGCTCTCGTTCCACCTCTCGCGCCGCCGCCGCTGAGTGGGCTAGGGTTTGGTGGGTTTGGGGAGCGGCCAGGAGCGGAGAGGGGGCTCTTTCTACCGCCACGAGGCCGCGAGGTGCCGTGTAGGAGAAGTGCGGCGAGAAGCCAAGAATGGAAGGTAGCGACGAGGTGACGCTCGGCGTGAGCTGTGGGCGGCGAAGGCGCGCGAGGGCGGCGAGGGGGAGGCTCTCTCTCCTCTGCACACGCGAGAGAGGAGAGGAGAGAGGAGGCAGTGGTAACGGCCACTGACCAGGAAGAACAGGGACTAGAGCGATCTTACGAAATGAACCTTCCGCTTTGTCCAAATTTGTCTTAGCCGTGTTGAGACAATTACAATTGAGGACCTGTGCTGGATCGTCTTGAATGTGCAAAAAAACGTGTATGGACGGTGGAGTTGTTTGGAAAAATTATAATGCTTCTTGTGAAATATGATATTGCCAGGTATTCATATGACTATAAGCGTCGCTAGATGTGATCTGACGTCGTTTATGTGAATTCCTGTCCAATATTTAATAATTGCTAAATTAGTATCTTGCTGACAGGGCACATTAAATGATTTCCAAAATTTGGATCCTACAATGCATCTCGCATAGGAAAACCATTTACTACCTAAAGAAATTGTACTAATTTTGATTTCGAAATGTATATTTTTCTCGTCTGCGTCTTCTTTGTATCACTAGATCGTCAACGCAATTGTCGCCATTACATTTTAAGAACACAACAACACGGCAATCGCGCAACGTGCCCAATCTTAGAAAAGAAGACGAAAAAGGAAGGAACCAGTAAAATATCAACTCTATGGGCTGAGAGGGCAATCCTATAATCCACAAAATGCAACACAGGTGTGTGCGAGGACCGTACCTGCTTAAACGCAATCGGCAACGTCCTAGAACGAAGAACGAGGAAGCGGAGGTGCTCTGTCATATCCCACTACAGCGCCTCCGGTGTAGATCCAGCACAGCCCAACAATCCAGATCTGATCTTCTCCCTAAGCTCGGTGCGAATCCATATCGGATCTTCTCCCTAGGCTCAGAGCGAACACGGTCGTAAAGAAACCCTAATCAGAAATCCGGCGTGCAGACGCCAAGAAAAGGGAGAAGAACAGGGCACAGGAACACCCACCTTGCTCGGCCGACGGAACGGAATGGGAGAAGAAAGGCTTCTCTTTCTTCACCTTTTAAAGGAGCGGCTGTGTGGTATGGTTCACGAGGAACACGGCATTGCGTCCCGTTGCCAAGCCAGCTCACACCCATAGGCACTGATATGTGGGTCCGTTTACGATTGGGGCCCAATGTTCAGAGGAAGAACGGCCAGTAGGCAGCCCTACGCCTAAAGCATGAGGTAAGTCGTGGCGTAGCCAACCTAGGCTTCCATGACACATCCCGCCTCTACCCCAAGACACTGACTCATGGGTCCAGTGCTGGACCAACAAGCGGGGCCCTTAGTCAGAGATAGGAAGTCCCAACGGTGTACCCTCTCCCCGATGCGCTCGTCACGAGGCAGGCCACGCTGGGCGGAGAAAAGCAAGGCTTCGGCGGCGTGGCTGACAGTGGGACCGCTCAACGAGAGCCAATCACCAATTGACAACAACCTCGGCCAATCATCAATTGACAACAACCTCGGCCAATCACCAATCGACAACAACCTCGGCACCCGTGCAGCCAATGATGAGCGAACAACAGTGGCAGCGATACGAAAGGGCTTTCCGAGAACTCCTATTCCAACCGCCTAGTCAGCGAGAGCACATCCAACCAGATGAAATCCAACAGGAGTGAAAGTTATTTGCCGAGGTAGCCACCTCTTGAACGCGTTTGCTCCATAGTTTTTCTTGTTTTTAAATTACCAACATGGACACCAATTTTATGATAAAGTGTATTCCACAACAAGAACTGCATCAACCTGCAATATCGTCGTTGATGTTTATACTATATATACATATATCTAAAACTATGTGCATGGAACCCTACATGAGGGAAAAACTTACTTTACACGGCAAATCTATAAATGTTCGAGGAAGTAGAGCCACCATAGAACTATGACATAAGTGGCAAAGAGCGACTTTTTTACTGCAAAGCTCAAGAAAGAAAATAAAAAGGAAAGAGAGTGTGAACGGGTCCTACAACGAGCGAAATAGGGTGGAAAGTAGTAGTAAGCGGCTATATTCTAGGTAGTGAGCTGAAGTGTAAAGTAGGAGTAAAACAGATATCATTTGTTGTTATGTGAGTTATGAGAACATAAAGCTAATATAGAAAGGATTAGGAAGCGAACTTTTTTTGTGTTTCATCATAGCTAGGGGAATCTCGAGAGTAATGACTGATATAAAAGTAGCAATAAGCAAAATTTTTCTTTAATTTCATGTTGTCAGAAGGAGCCATGAAATCGAGAGCTGATAAAGGCAGCGAGGAGTCACAA
>JAKNSH010180677.1:0-11882 GCA_027790015.1 Cymbopogon flexuosus | reverse complement strand
AACAAAAAAAATATATATTTTTTTTTAAAAAAAATATATATTTTTTTTGTTAGTGTTTACATTATTATTACTCGTTTCTGTACCTATGTGCTCTGACCTGTATCTTTGGCACCAAATTGTAATTTCTGATCCAGTTTTAAGCATCAAATATTTACGCTGAGGCCATTGGCAAATCTCTATTTGTACTATCAGACCAACATGAACGTGCACTGTATTCTCTTTTCTCTTTTGTGTTCATAGATTTATCCCATGCAACATTGCAGATTCGGTTTTCAAAATTATGACTGGAAAGAGTATCTTCCCCGTCTTAAAGGAAAAAGTGTCGAGGAAATTCAGAGGTATGGGAAATGTGCTCTCCATATTGTGACCCCAAAATATTTTGAGTTGTTGACCAAGTCTGAGGAATCTGTGGAATAGTTTCATAACTTAGGTGGACATTATGCACATCATTCTACATTTTATTGATTTTCTCCTAGGTATACATACAAATGAATTCGAGTTTGTGCTTCGACGAAGAATTGACGAGATCCTTAACTGGATGTTTGTACTTATGATAGTACACATATTTAGGCAAAGTCAACTGCTGGTAGTGAAAGTTAACACACCAATATGCTTTGTTTGGCTCTTGCTTTGTTTATTACAGTATGTTGCAAATCTCTATAGCTATAGCACCCTTGTCAACAAGGAAAGATGTGACATCATCACATATGAAGCCAAATTAAGCAGGCAGTCACCAAAGTCAGACTATCTCTGAAGTGCTAGTAGCAAATTGAGCCAACAGTCACCAAAGGTAGACTACCTCTAGTGCTGAACTGCTAATAGCAGGTGGCCATAGCTTAACCCAAGTGCTAGTAGCAAATTGAGCCAGCAGCTACCAAAGCTAGAATACCAAAGCTCACAGCTGAAGCAAGGGCCAGGTTAGCAGCACTCTCCTCGTGCAGAGCGCTGCCAAATGCCGCTGCTCCACCTTGGAAGTGCTCCCCCTGTGCTTAAGTTGATTTGCATTATGGGCGGTGAGTGGAAAAAAACTGCTCCCTCTGCAGAGCGCTCCTCTTTCCTCTTCCTGCTCCACATCCTGCTCCCCTCTCCACCGCCCACTCCGCTATACACCACACCTCTGCCTGCACAGCCCCTCTGGCTCGTCGAAGGTGGCATGGACCATGAGATCCTAGCAGATCCGTGGTGGTGATGGAAGAAGGCGGCAGGAGGAAGGCCAGTCTGCTGTGGCGAGTGGTGTGCTTGGAGGATGTTGGCCCTGGCGAGCTGGAGCCGAAGCTGAGTAAGAAGCGCTGCCAAACACTGAAATCTGCAGGTGGGGGCCTCCCCTGCTGTATTTTAAGCTAAAAAATCTGCAGGTGGGGAGCAACCTGAGCAGGAGCCTAAGGGAGCTGGGAGCTAGAGCTGGAGCTGCTGGGAGCTCATATAGCTGTATCATTAATTTTTCCTTGTAGAGCTCATAACCACAAGAATGTATAGGGTAGGCTTGTATAGCTCCCATTTAAGTCAAGTAGGCCTCTTCTAAATGGTTTCCCACCAAACAGCCCAATTTTAGGCAATCCTTTTTGTGGAGATCCTGAAAGTGATTTATAGCAATAACCTTTGTGCAATTTATTGGCTTATTCTATAATATTTTCTTGCAGATATGCTGAACTTGTCATGTCACATCTTGTTGAAGACATTAATGATTCTGACAATTTTTCAGGTAATTGAGCTTAGTAATGTCTACTATAATTCTACCCATCCAATTCTTATCCTCCATATGAATGCAGATGGTGTTCCAAAGGAAATGATGCGTGTTGATGATGTACTAGTCAGGATAGCAAACATATCCCTTATTGAGGAGAAGGTACATGTGGCTTTTCAGTTGTTATTGGCATCTTAGCGTAACTTAGAACTTTAAAAGGAACTTATGAGCACCCCGATGATGCTCAATACAAACATGATTTTGCTGTATTTTTCTTGCGTAAAGTGCAAGTGTTGTCGAGAGCTGAGCTTCAGTATTTTAACTTGTGTGTTCCTTTGAAGCCAAACTGTTCTGTCACAATTTGGAAGCATAGTATTTGTAATTTCATAGATTTTTGTAGCTAGAATTCCATTGATTACAATACTTTGATATAATTCTTCTATCAATGTGGCAACCTTTGTGTAGTGTATTCTTTCTTACCTTTGTATTGTGGTTCCAGGTGTCTGCCACAGGACCAGGAAAAGTTACAAACCTCTTTCCTAATTACTTGCTCTATGAGTTCCAAGGCTTATCTGGTGGAAGAATATGGAAAGCGGAGCATGATCTACAGTTATTGAGAGGCATACTGAAGTATGCATCTGTTGATATGTTTTCTTTGTTATACAATAAGCTTTACAAAATTACCCCTTCATGAAACTAGCAGTTTCGTGGCATGAGTAGCCTTAAAAAGTCAATGTTTAGACTTTACTTCTATGTCAGTAGGCGTGGCTCTGCAATGACAGAACTGAAGTGTTTGGGTCACTTGTCGGTTGATGGATTATTAGTTTTTTTTAGTTTGGTAGCAGTGGCTTGCATCTTGGCCCGAGTGGACCTGATGGGCCCAGAAGTTAGGGTTGCCCTAATGGGCATCTTCTCACATAGCTTGATAGCTTCCAGTCCAGGTGGTGCCTGTCCGCCTAGTGCCCTAGTGATTTTTGAGACATCGAGTTGAGGAACACTGTTCTTATAAGGCAACAAATTCATCTTATCTTGAATGTTGAGTAAGCAAGCTGAATTATCACATGGAAACCAGATGAGCTCCACATTTGATTTGATATCTGACTTGAATTATTTATTTTATTCCATATGTTTAGAGATATTTACAATTGTAATCATGTTCCTAAATTGTTTATTTTGATTCCAAGGCTTTTACAATTGTATAATCATGTAGAACGGCTTAATGAAAGATTTATGTTTTTAAGGGGTAAACTAGGAATCCTTGACCTGCACAGCGAATGCTTCAATTGCTTTTATATACTTTGTGTGTTCTCCTTGTGGATAGTGCTTTCTTTACCAACTATTGCTTCACTCTGTAGCAACACTAAGATTATTTAAGGTATTAACACAGTGCATTTGTTTTGCCTTTGTCAGGCATGGATATGCAAGGTGGCAGTATATATCAGATGACAGAGAGAATGGGCTTTTTGAGGCTGCACGACAAGAGCTGTATCTCCCTTCAGTTAATGACATAATTGGTGCCCAGTCGAACGAGGCAAATGTTAGCATATGCTAACTATGTCCTTTCCTCCAAATTTCTGAGTGATGTGACCCATTACATTTCTTATTTTCTCTGTTCCTTTTCCAGGGGAATTCGGAAGGTGCACAGGAAGGCCAGGTGAACTCAACAAGCATGTCCCATTACAAGGATGTCCAGAGAAAGATAGTCGAATTTTTAAGAAAGAGATTCCATATTCTGGAGAGAGCCTTGAATTTGGAATATGCTGTGGTGCAGTACTAGGCTTTTTCTCTGAACATACATGCACTCAGCTCACATGGGAGTGCACAGTATCTGTTCATGTATATCTTGCAGCATTTGTTAAAGCGTACCTTTTTTTTTCTTGCAGATAACGAAAAAAATTCCCGTTCCTGATGATATCACTGAACAAGGTGTTCCAGCAGGACATGTTCCACTTCTTCCAGATATCAGTGACCTGTTGCGGGAATTGCCCAATCTTGAGCCAGTTTGTAAGTGATCCATTTCCTTCTCTTCATGTTTGCAGGAAGAACAGTCACATAGTGGCATGCATGACTCTACATACTTAAAACATCTCTAAAGATGTGATGTTGACATATACTCTGAGGTTTGCTCATTGCTTTGATAACTGTGATCCTCATTTACAGCTACCAATGATGTGGTTCCCGAGGGCACAGCTGGTCAGTCACAAGTTCCCCATTTTTACAATAAGGTGCGTCAGTGCAATAACACAAGTTTTCATTGGTCATGACTCATGAGTGAACGTATCATTTGTTTTCCTCTATATAACCATACTTTGTATGCTCTGCAGATGTGTGGAGTGCTTGAAGAGAGTGGTGGTTCTGCGCTCAGTTCGTTCTTTGGAGACAAGTCCGCATCTTCTAGTTTGGCCAATAGCCTTCGTCAGTTTGAAACTGTGTGTGAGAATGTTGTTGAGGCCTTGCGACCCCAACAAAATGGTACTGCCAGTGCCATCAAAGAGGAAGTGGTAGATGCAGCCGCCAAAGCAGCAGCTACCCCGCAGGAAGATTCAGGCCATGAGGCAGCCAATGGGCAGTCTGCGACAGCCAAGGCGGGCATGGAAATCGATGGTTAATTTGTAGGTGCCAGAGTGGTAGGAAAGGGAATTCCCGCTAATCACTGTGTATTGTGGTCAGGATCTATACTACATAGTGTAACATTAAGGAAAGCACCTCCCGGCCTGAGACTGTTACTGCTAATGGGTTTGGTTAACTTCTTGTAGTATGCATGCACATTCGAAATTAGTCACATGCTTCATGCAGCCGTTTTGTGAGGCTATGTGTGCTCGAACAGGTGATCACCGTCCTGTTCATACATCCTGTTGTATCATACCGTGCCTGTTTAATGATGCTTGTTGGCAAGCAACTGATAATTGTGACGTTGAAGGGTTGATCACATGAAGTTCCCTGCAAAGGACAAAAGAGCTCGTCAAATCAACATCGGACCAATCATAAACATGACGGGTCCGAGGTGTCACCTCTACCAAACGGCACCTGGAACGATGGGGCCCACTGGGATCCTATGAATGAATGATTGGACTTTTTAAAATCGAGAATGATTGAACTTTTTAATCGGATCACCATTAGCATTCCATCGTGGTAGTCTCCTCCGTCGATCCACTACGCGACGCGGCTAGCAGTAGGCACTTGGCAGCACCAGAGAGGTTGCCGGAGATGGAAGAAGCGGCAGACCGCGAGCGCCCACCGTGGCGCTGCACGGTGGCCGTGCAGGCCGCGCTCTGCCTCGCGCTCTACGCGGCCTTCAGCCTCGGCGAGCCGCAGCTCATCCCGCGGGGCGGGGTGGACGCGCTCGGGCGGGGCGCGCCCGGCGTCGGCGTCGCCTTCCTCAGCGTCGCTGGCGGCGCGCGGGGACCCATCGAGCAGGCCAGGCTCCTGAGGCAGGTGCGCGCGTTTGCACTCACCCACTCCGGGATCTCTTCTTCTTCACGCAGACACCTTCCGGCGTCTGGTTCTACTGGTGCCTGGTGGGAGTGTTCTTCATTTGGTTCCCTCTGTTTGCGACTTGGCATTGTCCCTTTTCCCATTGCTTTCGTCAATCGTGATGTGCTGGATTTTGTCGAGAGTCCCTTTGGTCGACCTCACGTCGTCTTCACTTCGCGTTGGCATGGTGTTTATGTCAGTGGTTGCACCTCGCACACGCATGGCATTGAGCGTTTGAGCCCGTCACTGACCGAACTGAACTACTGAAACGCCTGTTCACCATTGTAGCCTTCTTATACAGCTCATCTCAGTAAATTGGACTAGTGCTGAGTACATGTTCCATGGAAAACGTTGAGTGCGTAACTATGAAAAGTTCATCTGTCGTCTGTTGAACCCATGGAATTCATTCAGAGATATGACTTCCTCATAATTCTGATAACGATCTGCTTATGTAGTTGCGTGTTCCGTTCTTCCGTTCTTCTGACCAGCGATGCGATCACACAGGTGGTAATAGATGTCACATGTCAGGTTTGATGGCCTACACATGCCTGATCCAAGATTGGTATTACTATACTATATAACCATGCCATTGGACTTAACCGGGTCCTGGGATCACGGCACATGCTTATGTGCTTTCCGATGAGGCGCTCATGTGCCTCCTGATCATGCGTTCACTGCAATCAGCACTGAGCTGTCCTAAATTGCATTCTTGTATCGTGATTGTGACACTAATATACTCCGTATTTTATTAGTTTACTCCACACAATTTAGTTCTGATTTTTCACTAGCCTGTTTTGTTTTGGCATATTTTGCCACAGTTCAACGCAGAAGTCTGTCTTTGGTGTTCCTCAGAAAATGTCTGGTTGTTTGCGACTCCGTTGATCAACAATCTAGCCTTTTTCCATTGGCTCAAAAGAAATGCAATAAGGAATAATTGTCTATTTTCTACAATCTTTTTCTAGGTTTTCCCTTGTTTTTTAATGAAAACTGTTATCTATGAAGATGGAGACCATAGCAAAGGTTTATGAAGTCAAGTTCGTGCTGGATGTTGCTCAACTGGGAGAGGATGATCCACTTTGGCAGAATGTGAGTATTTAGTGCTAACTATATTGGGCTAATGTGTAATATTACTTGTGCCATTGCAATTGTAGCATTTAAGTGAATCAAACTCTCCGCTCTATCGTTTCTTTCTTTCCTATTTCAGGGTTCCATATATTTCCAAGCTCTTAATATCCCCTGGTAAGTTCCTAGTTCATACATGTAAACTGACTTACTAGGCTCCCTCACTATACTGCCCAAGGTTTGCCCTCTTCTGTGTGTACATTATAATTTCTTCATCATAAGGTACTCCACTAAGTCATCACATGGACGGACAGTTGGTAACTTTTTGAAGAAAGTGAAGATGCCCTACGATCAGGTTCTGGATATTATTGGTCTGGACACATGGCCTCTGCAGGTATAACATTCTCGAGCACCTTTGAGTTTATTCTAGCAGGCAACCATCTTATAAACAAAGTACATCACGTTATACACACCAGCATTTATGGATTCTTATTGATCTGTAACTGTTTTTACAAGGAGCCTCTACATGACGGCAATATAAGCACTTCTTACAGGGAACAAACTAAATGGTTGGATCAATCACTAGCACTCACTGACAGCCACTGGTAAGTGCTTACTTGAAGTTGTCCCTGTTTTTTGTGTGCAAACTCTTTTATATTTTTTTTGGAGATGCTTGTAGTCTATAGACATGCATATATGAGGCTTGACATATGCTTAAATCATCAAGAAACTGAGTTAAAATTATAGAGTTTAGCATTGAAAAATCAGGGTATCTTGACAAACTTCAAACATCCATAAGAAATACTAAAATCACCCTTTTAGCTGAATTGACGCCTTTATGCTACTTGTGCAGATTTTTGCAGTGATTGTACCTCTAACCAAATGCTCACATTCTTTTTGTTTAAGACAGGAAAATAGTCATTGGATATAATCCGTTGCTTGTTTGCAATGGTGAGGAAACATCAGAAACCACAAAGTTCTCTGTATCAATTCAACACATTTTTGCAAAATATGAAGTGGTAACTCGTGTTCTCTTCATTGATATCATTTAAAAAAAATAATGATTGCTGTAACATAGTTCCCTCTATACGATACAGAATGCATACATAAGCATGGGTGGATTTTGTGGTTATTTCCACCGAGACAACTCAATGTTGCACATCGGACATCCCAGCCATGGTGTTGATCAAACAAGTGTAGATGGTTTTTTCTTGCACAGAGTTAGACCCCTCGAGATGGTGAGTTCATGACTCTGTGCCACACTTCCCTTCGTTATTCCAATGTCAATATGAAACTATTAATTTTTTTCGATTTGATTTTGATTTTGGCAAAATGTGGCAGGAGTCAATGTTGATCAATGTAGAAGGCAAGTTGGTTCAGAGATCTGTTGTTCAGCAGCATGGAACGGGAGCATTGTGAACCAAATGACTTTCAGCTCCTGTTCCATTATGTCATAGAGCCAACAAAGGCAACATAACATTGGATTCATTCAGTTCGAAAAGGCTGCATTGGATCATATGATTTGTTTCACTTTGCCTGTTTCAACATGTTTGATTTTGTAAGGAACTTTAGGTAGCCTTAAAAATTTAGAAACAGGTCACTGTCAAATAAAGTGCTGCCCAAGCAGGGCACGAGCAGTTAATATTCCTTTTTTATTCCGTAAATATAATTGGGTGTTCTGTTCCCTGTAATTTGTAATTTGTAGCTTGTTTGTACCCTTTGCTTTGTTCCAATAAATTCTTGCAGAGGCTTTGGCCCCTCCAGTTTTCTCAAAAAATAAAAAGAAAAGAAAAGAAAAGAGCAAACAAAAAAAAAAAGAGCAGTTAATACATTCTTTTTCTTGTAAATAATCTGCTGGTGCTGTGCCAGTTGATCTCTCAATAGAAGTCTCAACTACAGCCGGATTTGTTTCAAAAGTTTTAGGTAATGGTTGCAAGGCTGTAAGTATCGTTTTCATGATTCCTAAGGCCCAAACTATTCCGTTGTTTTTTTTTAAAAAAAAAAAAACTCAAGTCGAAATATAGAAGGATGCGGTTGGTGCCATAGCAGACTCCAAAAGTTTTAGCAGTTCCTTTGGAGCCTGACTGACAAAGAATGTGTGAAATTGTGAATTCACAGCTCCAAAAGTGGCTTCGGCTATCACGATTCACGGTCTTCTATTTCTCCGGGGAGGACTAGCCATTTTTTAGGGGGGTGGGAGGAGCTGGCCTCAGCAGAGATTCTCCGCTTTTCTGGCTCATGGTGGATGCGTGAGGCCACTGTGAATCAATGGAATCCACGCTGAGAGCATCTATGGCCTCACGCCATGGTTTTGGGATGTGCCGAGCGGTGAGGAAAGGCCGAGGGGCTTTCTTGGAATCTCGCCTTTTGTTGGGCTTTGGATGGGATTTCGACCTGGTTCGTAGGGAGGAGAGGGAAAAGGTGCCGGCCACGGGCCACCCACACCCACCCGTTCCACTTGACGCCGCAGGGGCACACGGCGCGGCAACTGGTGCGTGCGCCGGTGAGGTGTGCACCTGGGCTGCTCGGAGCTTGGCAAGGCACGAGGGTGGTTTTCACGGGCTCCAGGTTTGTCCTTGCGGCTGCACGTGAGTGCCGCCGTGTGGTCGCGGCCGATCCTCCTCTGGACGGGTGGTGGTTTTCGGCGTTCGTGGCCGTACCCAAGGCCGGGCTCGCGGCGGCCATCTAAGGGCCGTGCAGCGCGGTGCGAGCGCCTCCTCGCGATCGAGTGTGCGGCGTCCGGCGGGGGTCGCTTTCTCCGCGGAACCGGCCGGGTCTGTGCCGCGGCTGACGACGGCTCGTGAGCGAGGGGAAGCAAGCGCGTTTCGAGGAGGAATTGTACGTGGAAGGGAACGGAAGCAGGAGAGGGTCTCGGTTGGTACCGGACGGGGCGTCCCCAGCACGCGGACCGTTAATTAACATGAACCGCGCGCTGTTGCGTCCTAGCTCGCCGGTACGTACGTTAGCCAAAACGAGGTGCAGCTAGAGCTACCGGGGCTCTTCAGGCTTTTCTGCAGTGCAGCAGGATCTTTTATGTAGACCGGGCATGCATTTGGATGGTTGCAAGCTTCCCCAAGCCTAGCTCGCCGCACCCTGAGATGCATGCTGGGAAGCCTCCCGCGGAAACGAGGGTGATGAATTTGGAATTTGTGGTGCTTGCGGCAACTTTGGTTGGCTGCTTGCAACTTTATTTTAACTGACCTATATATAAGCTAGGTTGGCTGGTGCACGGCATGCCGGCTCGGCCTGTGGAGGGCCACATCCCGACACACTGGCGCCTCAAACGTCGCAGATGAGTCTTTGCCCCCAACGCTGATGGGTGGGGGGGGGGATCCTCCACCGGCCGGCGGCCACCTCGACTGTGCTATGAGGGCCAATTCAGTGCGGCCAACCAGCGAGTCGGTGGCCCCGACGGGCATCCCGACCGATCTTCACGGCAGGTGCCTAAACTTCCTCTCCTTCGTGCATCAGGTGGCAACCTGCAAGTTGCCCCAACGATGTTTGCGATGCAGGGGCTTTCGACACGTTGCACATAACTGCAAGCAACCAAGGCGCATGGGACCTTGGAGCACAGGCTATAGGCCCGTGCCTTGGATCGCTTTGAGGGGTCGGCGGACGTCGTTGATTTGCATGACCATGGTGCTGGTCCTGCCACCGGTGGCTGGCGGTGATAAAGACGGAGGTGGCGCAGGCGGTCGGTCGGGACCGCGCAAACTACAACGGACTTTGCCTCGACCGCTGACAACGCCACGACCTGTGCCATTGAGGTTGCATGCTGCTTCCATGAGCAGGACCCTCTAGCGGTGGAGTTGCACGCTTGTGAGGGGCGTCCCGTGTGGGTTGACCCGTGCTGGAGGAGCTTCCCGCCCCTCAGCTGGAGCACCATCACCTGGGCGCCCGTGCATTTCGATGGCGACCTCCTAGGAAGTGGACGCTTCCGCTCGCCGTCTTACTTTGTTCACTAAGGAGGTATGGATCGAGTGATTGCCGCCTTTGATTGCTAGCCCCCTAGGCAGGGATTACGCAATAGTATTCTCAAGCAAGATTAAAGTTCGTTCTAGATGGATGTTTCCTCGTGACCAATCATGGGGCCAGTCCAAAACTCATCTCGGACATCAGAGTAGGTTACAACGATACTGGTTATGGTCTTTTGCGTAATATCATATCTTGGTCATTGCTCAAAAAAATATCATATCTTGGTTTCCTAGGACGGTTCGGTCCATGGCTATACGACCTCCGTGCGCGTTTGTCATAAGCACGTCAATTGTATGTTTAAAGATCTCTTCTTAATGCAATGATGCACAAATCTTTTGCAGATTTGGAAGGGCAAGATCTCCCAATATGCTACATTCTATGATATCCTATTCGCGATGCTCGTCGTGCTAATAAATCCTCTCTTCTTAAAGCCTAAGTAGGACAAAGAAATGCAAGTAAATACCCTCGATTCATTTCTTTTATGCGAGTGGGAAAGCTAGCTAGAAATCAATGACAAGGAGTAAAACCTAGAGCAAAAGGACCAGTAAGCCCTAAAATTAAAATCTTCCTATGGTTAATAATGCAGAAGCTGATCCGCGGGCCCACGAGCACTGATCCGCGGTGCCCACCGCCGGCCGGCCCGACTATATATGGGTTGCACGGCCATAGGGGAGCAAATGCACGCACACCGATCCATCCATCTGAACAACAAACGACCTTTGTCCTTTAGTCTCGATCAGTGGAGGAAAAAAGTTGCCGCTGGGGCTTTTCCGAGGAGAGGATCGAGGAAAAGTTGCAGAGGAGAGGATCGAAGCCAGGATGATTGGCGTCGGCGGCAAGTTCGTGCTGCTCGTCATGTTCACTACCACCGTCGTCTCTGCGTGGCCGGCTGGGATCGGCTGGCTGCTGTCCTTGGGGGCAACTGCTCTGGCGTTTGCGCTCTACGTCTGCTGCGCGATACAAGGAGGCGGAGGGCAGATTCCCATTCAGATTGCACGGTGTGCCTGCTGCAGTATCAACTCGAGTATCAACTCCATCATCTGTTGCTCAGGCAGACAGGCAGTAGATGCCCCCACCAAAGCAGAGCTACCCAACATGATCCATAGCTAGTCCACCAAAGCAGAGCTACCCAACAATGATCCATACATAGCTTGAGGCCTTAGTCTTCAGTACTAGTAGAACTACAGATACACGTATAGCACTAAGCAGAACCGAATATTATCCTTATGCCGTCCCGATGTCGGGCTGGATCTGTTTCGACACGCATATTAGGGTGCCTGTATGGGGTTGATACACGTATAGCACTAAGTTGTTGATTTCGACATGTTTCTACGTAGTACTAGAACGTTGGATCTATTAGGGCACTCACAATGCAGATTCTATCGTAGAGTCTAAACCTATTTATTACCTCCAACATTGTAGACTTGGAGTCTTGTATTTTCTCTCTCTTCAATAAATAGACTGCCACATCAACAAAATACCATAAATAAGGAATAATAAATAGTCTTAGACTCTGTGGTAGAGTCTTGCACTAGAAGTGCCCTTAGGGTGCCTGTATGGGGTTGATTTCGACACGCATATAAACAGCAGGAAAGTAGAAGATGTGCCGCGCAGCCTATCAATCAAGAGGGAGAAAAATGAGTTCACTCGGTCTTCGAATCATTAAAAACGCCAAGATTTGTCTTTC
>JAKNSH010180544.1:0-16073 GCA_027790015.1 Cymbopogon flexuosus | reverse complement strand
CGCTAGAGACGCCATGTCAGATAATGGACCGTGGTGTGCCTACTTATTTGAAGTATGATTATAGTGCTTATTTATATCGTTTTTACTCTAATTTTGTAGTTTGATGACCTAAATGAGAATAACATAATGGTTAAGATCGTTGTCGCCCTGTAGTTTACTCAAAAGGCTAGAAGAGCTCTCTGTATAATCTTTCTCTTTGATGAAAAACAAACTCGCCAATGGGTTCTCTGTATACGCACCGTGTTTCAAAAATCGAAAATAGCTGTGAAGTGTCAATCCGTGCCTATTCACCGAGGTCTATATCATGTGGTTCTTCGACAAGGACACGACTGAAAGGGCTTTGTTAATAAAATTGAAAATGATTTGCCAACGAAGTTACATGGTTGTCGCAAGGTGCAATCCTAGAGAGAAACAAAGTGAAACAAAAAATGTTGTCAAAAAAAAAAGTGAAACAAAAATAAAAAATGATAATTGTTAAAAAAAAACGAAACTGCGCATCCGGGGAATCGAACCCCGGTCAGTACCGTGGGAGGGTACTATGATACCACTACACCAGATGCGCCTATTTGATTACACAATGGAATGTTTCCAATAAGATCTTTATTAAACTATGCCGGACGGCTATAACCAAGTAAGCAACGAATCAGAGTTCTGGCCAACCATCATATAGCACAACAAAGGATTGGCTGACATTTTGCGGTTTTGCCTGCTGTACAAGAATGGAAAGGGATGACTCGGTGTACAGTAAACCGTAAAAGGTTTCATACTTTGCTTCCTAGTACTCCGTAGACCTGAAGATGAAACCATTGACAGCGGCAGTCGAGTGGGAGGGGTTGCGTTGCGAGCCTTTACTGATTGCTAGTTTGTTGTGCTTGGACATGGAAGCGGATGGAAACAACAACATCACCGCAGCTAGTTTGTGTTTGAGTAAATTTCAACACTGCTCTTATCGTGGACAAACTGAAAATGATCACCATTTATTTTTACAATGTACCTTGCCTACTGAGGTTTGGTCTACGGCTAACCCTCCCCTGGATACTAATAATCTTCCTGCAGAAGAAGACGGTGTTCAGCTTACCTTACCTCTACTGCTCACTCCTAACCCCTCTGATGAATTATTGGTATATTTGGAAGGCTCGCAACGATAACAGATCCCAAAAAAGAACATGGACTGCTTACCAGGTGCAACAAGCTGCAAATGCACATACGCACACACACTTGGAAGCACTAGGTGAGCAACAAGATGAAAGAGACTTCCAGGGGCATACTATTGCGACGGCCCTTATACACAACTGTCCAGATATAGACTCTCATGCTGCAGGTACACACAGTACACATACCCAACTAGATGCTTCCCAGAACATCACCACGGCAGACCAAACTGCTGTTCACCTTCAACAACAGCAACTGGCTGTTTCAGGACATCCAGAAGCACCTACAACAACGCCTACTTTGTCAAGATTTTTGATTGAGAATCCAACACTGCTCCAAGGCACAAGGTGTTACTCTGACACCTCTACCCTTCCAGACCTGCCTGTCTCTGTTCTTAGGGAGGCAGGGATTGACATCTTCATTATTAACACTGAGATGCAACCACCTCTAAGTATGTTCTAAGGCGTCAATGCAAGACTTTCTTAGGTATCTGTACAAACCCTGGTCATGTTCATGAATGCCTATTGTTTAGTGCACTCCAAGATGTAACCATTAACAATATAATTGTTCTAACAGCTTCTTGCTGTCCACATCTATGCCATTTTTTTTTCTTTGTTGCAACAATCAGAAAACGAATGGTATGACAACAAAATTGAAAATTCAGCTCTTGATTTCTACTACACATACTGATGGACAGTACCTCATCTGATGTGATAAAACAAATGTATGGGGATCCAGTCAGATGCATATTAATATCATTATTGAGAATGGTAACTTTGAACTTTGGAAACAACAAGCTGCAGGAACAGCGTGTCACCAATAACATTATTATTTATTTTTTAAAAAATCAACACAAAGAAGGAACCAGTGGTGTGCTTTTCTATGCTAAACTCTGGAATCCAGATATTGTTACTTGTAGGTAAGGTTGATTCATCAATCAATACCAGAGTTTTCAGAATTCAGCAGAAACCATATGTACTGTAAGATTTGAAATAAGCAAAACACAAGATTTTACCCAGCGATCTCCAATCTGATGCAAACTTGTTCAATGTTATCCCCCAAAGGAACTGTAATGAGCCTGTGACTACTATCAACAAGTGACTTATTTTGTGCAGTCAAGGAAAAGGTTTTACACAGCCAACTAAAACAACGTAGTGTTACCATGGTTCTAAGTCTTATATTCCCACTGTTCCAACCACAAAGCTCAAGTCTCATGCAGACACAGATACAGTAGAGGGATAAGTGCACCAGAGTATCATTTTGAATTTGAAGGCTGCAACAACCATGTGAACACCTCCCAAATATCATAACAAAAATTCTTGAAGAATCCATATTGCAGCTGCAGGCTGCAGCTAGCTAATGAGCACTCCCAAAAGTCATAACGAAAATCTCATGCATAAAATTCATTCAGTGGCGTCTCCATCACAGGACCCTAGCTGAGCTGGGCATAGACATTGAATCCAAGCCTTTCTTCACCCCTGCACAGCATAATAAGCACTTTGAAAATTTAGCGACATTACAGCAGCAGAAAATACACTGATCAATCAAGTATACTCTTAGAAGAAAGTAGGAAGATAGCCTAACCTATTTGTAGTGGTTACTGGTTATCAGTTCACCCTGTAAACAACATTTCCTGATCCACTCAACATTGCCTATATATGACTAAAACATGCATTCATCTATTGAAAAAAAAAAAAATCGTTCCAGCTGTTCCTCTACAGTTAGAGGAATATATTTAGGTACATCCAAGTATCTTTGGTGGTTATTGGGTATCAGTTATCACTCTGCAAACAACATATGCTGATCCATTCAATTCAACATTACCTCTACAGTAACAGAAGAGTTGATTTTGGCACATCATGATATTTTTAGGGGAAGGAAGTTGTCAGTGGCTGGTTCAGCACCATGCTTGCCGGGCAGTCAGGGGACGCACAGATGCAATTGTTTTTTTTTTCACTTGTTACCAATCCTAATTTTCTTTGTTTGAGAAAATAAAGAACATGTGGGTCATGGCTGCATGATCTTCCTAAGTACGTTCAGTATGGTGCATTGTACCCCAGAAGCATGTTAAGGCTTCTATGTTCTTTGCATATGATTGTTATGGAGGGGATCATCATTAATTTGGTAGCATCATTAGTTTCTCGATGCTGCTCTTGTTGACATCTTGCTAATACTTGTCAACAACAAAACAAACTTCTACATTTGGCTGCACATTATTGTATATATGGATAATTGTACATTTATCTCAATGGATGAAATGAAATGATGAGTCATTCCTTGATAACTTGATGCTTTATTACTGTTTCAGTCAAATAAAAAAAGCAACAACCCAATTGCACATAATGGAATGAACTGCTATTACTGATGAACATAATGACCTTGCTGTAATAGTAATACCTATAGAAGGACGAGCAATCCAGCATCTCAGCAACGGTAGATCACGAATCGACCTTCGCCATGGCCTCAACCCTCCCGGCAAGAAGCTTCTCGACGTACTTCCCCAGTATATCCGCCTCCAGGTTCACCTTGTCTCCGACCTTCTTGGTGGGCAGCACAATGTTATCCTGCGTGTACCTGACGAGCATGAAGTCAAACCACCCTCCCTCATCGTCCACACTAACAACAGTGAGGCTAGTGCCATCAACGGCAACGAAGCCCTTGGGCACGAGGAGGCGGAGGATCTCCGGCGGCGCGCGCACGGTGACCCAGAGCGAGTCCCCATCCGGGCGGAACGCGGCGATCTCCCCGGTCCCGTCGACGTGGCCCTGCACGAAGTGCCCGCCCATGCGGGACGACGGCGTGAGCGCGCGCTCCAGGTTGACGCCGTCGCCGGGGGCCCGCCCGCCCAGCGACGTCCGCCGGAGCGTCTCCGGCGCCACGCCGAAGGTGAGCGTGGACGCGGCCGCGTCGATCGCCGCCACGGTCAGGCACGTCCCGTCCACCGCCACGCTGTCGCCGAGCTGCGTCCCGGCCAGGAGGTTCCTCGTCTCCACCTCCAGGTCAAGGCCGGGAGCCTCCCCACCACCGCCGGAAGACGGCGCGAGTGGTGGGCCGAGGCGGCGCACGCGGCCCACCTCCTCCACGATGCCGGTGAAGAGGGAGCGTACGGGGATGTGTGAGGAGGCGGAGAGGCTCTTCGGGACCGGGGAGAGCGAGAACCGCGGCGGCGGCAGGCGCAGGCGCGCCGCGCCCCGCGAGGCGAAGGGGAGCGCGGCGGGGACCGAGGGAGATGGGACGAGACCCCCGCCGCCGCCCCGGCGGAGGAGCAGGTGCGGGCGCTGGTGGCGCACGGCGGCTACCGCGGCGGCTGGCGGCGCCATCGTCGGCAGTCAGAGAGATTCCTCCGGCGGCGGCTCGCGGTGGCCGGTGGGGACTCGGGGGATAGGGGTAGTTGGAGTTCGAGTCGTAGTCGGTTTCTTTGGATTTGGATCATAAAACCCGAGACCCGAGATCCGCGACCCACGACGAACGAGAGCCTGCATCGCCTCTCGCTTTCCTGTGGGGTCCACACGTCAGCGAGCGCGAGGCGGAGGTTTAGCTCTGGTCTGGTTGCCCTGCGGCTCGCTCGCTAATCCCCTCGCGCCGCCGGAGAGGAAGCGAGCGAAGGGAAGGGAGGGAGATCTGCGCGGGACCATGGCGGAGCAAGGGTTGGACGCGGCGAGGAAAGGGAAGGAGGAGGAGGAGGAGCAGGTGGTGAATCCGTGGGAGGTGTCGGCGGGGAAGGGCGGCATCGACTACGACAAGCTGGTGGACCAGTTCGGGTGCCAGCGGATCGACGACGCGCTCGTCGACCGCATCGCGCGCCTCACCGGACGGCCGCCGCACTGCTTCCTCCGCCGAGGCCTCTTCTTCGCCCACCGGTACTGAGCCACCTGCACAACCCAAAGGAAAAAAAAACTACTTTTTATCCGCTGATGAGGAGGAGAAGGTGCTGACGAATTTTTGTGTTATAGTGATTTGAACGAGCTACTGGATTTGTATGAGAAGGGGGAGAAGTTCTACCTCTACACGGGGAGGGGGCCCTCGTCGGAGGCCCTGCACCTCGGCCACCTCGTCCCCTTCATGTTCACAAAGTAAGCATTGTGTCTCGCCTCTGCCCTGAAATTTGGGCTACAGCTCCTCAGTTTATGCTCTGGTTTATCAATGTGGTCCATAATTGGACAATGCTGTGTCTGTGAGGGAGTAGCGAGTGGTGTCTTTTCTCTACATACAAGAACCCACTTTGGTATGTTAATGGCACATGGAAACTCTTCTGTTTTTTACAAGGGATTAATGGAAACTACTCTTGATTTGCAAATATAACCAAATTGAGATCTCCAATTTGAACTGATGGTAGACTATTATTTCACATGGCTCATGAACTGATGGTCGGGGATGGGATAAGGTAGGAATTGTGCTGCAAAATTGAGTTCTCCAATTTGAAGTGTTTCTTGTGGTAGACTCTTTTCCAAATAGCTAATCAACTAATGGCCGGGGACAGGATATGGCAGGGCTCCACAGTTGAAGATCCTTATGAATTTTCATAAAAATGTTCCTTGAAGTAAAAGGGGTTTTTTATTTTGTTTTGACGAAATCTAAACAACACTCAAGTTTGTTTGATAACTCGCACGTCTCTTCAGAATGTTTCTGGTTTGTAATTAATGTTTCATTAACTATCAGAATGTTTCTTCAGATACTTGCAGGAGGCTTTTAAGGTGCCCCTAGTTATACAACTGACTGACGATGAGAAGTTCCTGTGGAAGAACTTGACTATTCAGGAAAGTAAAAGGCTTGCCCGTGAAAATGCTAAAGACATTATAGCATGTGGTTTTGACATTGAAAGAACATTCATTTTCTCCGATTTTTCTTTTGTTGGAGGGTAAGACTACTCTGCCTAATTCTGATTGATATTTTAACTTTTGACTGAATTTTTTTTGGTCCTCGCTAAGCGAGTGAATAGCATGCTGTAAATCTCGGTTTTACTTGTTATATGCAAACAATAACCCCTCTGGCCTTGTCTTGCAGTGCTTTTTATGAAAACATGGTGCAAGTTGCCAGATGTGTAACTATGAATAAGGTGAGAGCTGTTCAATTAAGAAAAATGTTCAAACACTACAGAGCTTACATTTAAGCATCATGGTTGGCTAATTTGTTTTACTCTTGAACAATAGGCTATAGGAATATTTGGGTTCAATCTTGAGGATCACATAGGAAAGGTTAGCTTTCCTCCAGTGCAGGCAGTCCCATCATTCCCTTCTTCATTTCCCCACCTCTTCGCTGGCAACGACCAACTGCGCTGCCTTATCCCATGTGCAATAGATCAGGTACAAGCATCTTTGGTATCAATGGTCTTTACTATCATAAGTGGTTGTATATCAACTTGCTAGCATACTTGCAATATTTCTGTTAGCATAAATTTCTGAACTATTTCCTTTTAAGTTCCTAGTTATTTCCATCCTAAATTTGAACTGAGCCCTACATATTCAAACTAGGGGTAAATTTGACAGTTTGAATTGGTGCGTTTATATCATTTGTTATTTGTAGGACTTTATTTGATCGTGAACAAATTAAGAGTAAATCATTCTTCCTGCAATTATATCAATAAAATGTATCTTAGTGTTTTCATTTAAAGATGCTGAAAATGTGGCATATATTTGTGTATTTTGTTTTAAAATTTGACCCATACCAATACGTTTTGGTACATCTTTGTGTGTCTTTCCTTCAAATTTGAGCAGAGTTTTTTTTTTTTTTTTTCCTGCAGGATCCTTATTTTAGGATGACTCGTGATGTTGCTCCTAGAATTGGTTATCAAAAACCGTCGTTGATTGAATCTAGATTTTTCCCTGCTCTTCAGGTTTGTTATCCTTGGCTGTTTCTAGTTAATTTAAAGTTTTAACTTGCTCGTGATTTCTTTACCTTTTTATATTTGTTATATAAACGGTTATGATTTCAAGGGTATTGATTTGTGTGTTCTTTCTTTCTTTTTCACAGGGGGAGAACACAAAAATGTCAGCCAGTGACGCAAATTCGGCGATATATGTGACAGATAGTGCTAAAGAAATAAAAACAAAGGTCTTCCCTTCTCTGAACTTTTTTAGCTGGATTTTCTTTTACCTGGCTACCCGTTTTAGTTGTCCCATTTAAGTTATGGTGAAAATGTTTATTAGACTGAACCAAAGAATTAGCTGATCTCCTGATTCTATCTCTTATTATAATTTGTTTCCAATGTTCCAGGTGAATAAATATGCCTTCTCAGGTGGCCAGGACTCAATAGAGCAGCATAGAAAACTTGGAGCTAACCTTGATGTAAGCCTTTTCCCCATTATACTTGAGGACATTGTGTTCCAAATAGTGTGTATGCATTATGCACCTGACCATTTGCTTTGAACAGAAAAGTTGGATTTTTAATATGAATAAATATCTCACTGGAGCTAAAATTCATATAGTAAAGGCCTTCTGTTTCTTGAAGTCTATAATGTCATACTTCAGTGCTAACATGCTGAAGGTTGTGATATAATGACAGACTCGTTTGTACTTAATATAATGATAGTGATATGTAGCTCTCCTCTGTGTTCGAGAAAAAAGAAATCCATTTCCATAATCAGCTTGATATTCGGGTTTGTGAGTGACTGGATATTTGTTGCAACGAAGGTGGATGTCCCAATCAAATACTTGAACTTCTTCCTTGAAGATGATGATGAGCTTGCATACGTAAAGAAGGTATACTACAGATTTATCCTTCATAGACATAATTCATCACTGTGAAAATACTTAAGTTGTGCTTACATTTTCAAACACAAACACCAGGAGTACAAGGAGGGAAGGATGTTGACGGGTGAAGTGAAGCAACGTCTTATTGCAGTTCTATCTGAGATTGTTGCTAGACATCAAAGAGCTAGAGCTCAAGTGACTGAAGAGGTACATGATTCGTTGGGTCTGCTGTCTTGCTTATTGAGCTACGGGCAATTTTTCATTACCATGACCCTGCATCATTGGTTTCTTGCACCTTGTTTCCAAGCGAGATTACCAATTTGTTTATCTTGCGCGCGCACATGCATGACATTGCTTGTGTAGTATTTGCATATAGATACACAATTCTCACTTATACCCAGGCTGGATGGAACTATAAAATGGGCCTCATATGAGTTGTATGAATTTCCTGCAACGCTTTAACGATTCTGTTTTGTGCAGATGGTTGATGCATTCATGGCAGTGAGGCCTCTTCCCAATATGTTCGGCTGAGCATCACGGCGGCAACTTGGAACAAATATTTTTGTTATAGGGAGAATTTAGAGTCTTTAGAATTATGGTATCACCACAAGTATCTCCCGTGTTTTACTTCTGGATTTATGCGAACCTGGCCAAACATCCCATGAGGTGGCTGTGGTAGATTCTGTAAACTCATACATGATATGGTATCAATTCAGATATTTATTTGAAGCATATACATATCATTGTAATAGCGAATACCTCATTTTGAATTGAAGATGAACAACTACTTCAACAAAAATAGAAGAGAAATTAACTTGTTTCAACAAGTGGCGCTGAGGGTAAAAGACATTGATCAACAGAAAAGGGCTTTTGATTTGTTGTAGTTAGTTTCTCATTTGTTTCTTTGCTGCTTGTATGTGAGCTAGTGGGCTTTGGCGCCCTTGACTTTGATGCTTTAAATTGTTCTGGATGATAGCAAATTAAACAGCCTTGTGCGACAATATAATCCACTTTCAACAACTGAATTTCACAAGGCAGAGGGGAATACTAAAACTATAATAAATTTTAGCAACCTCAAAATCGTTCGGTTACAGGTCAAGATTAAAATTTGTATGCTAAAGCGAACTAGCCAATCTTTCTGGAGCAATGGTACTTCACTTGTGTAGACAAGCCCAGGAGCAGTGGCGATCCCCAGCAGTATCAGCAGTCATCACTGGTTATTGGGCTCTGGCCTCTGTTTAAGGTTATTTTTTTCCTACAAAATATTGATCACAAAATGAAATGATTTTCTTTGAACTAAAATGAGATGATTTTTTTTTAATAACAGGCGATACATCGAACTCAAGAACAGATTACATGGCAGAGTTCAAAAGGCTCCCAGAAAGCATGCAACAGAGTTTCTAACTTAACATTGAATAGCATGTGTGAGCAGCAGAAATTGAGACTAGAAGAGGAAGAAAATCTTGCACTGGTGGCAAAGCTGTGGGCAGTTGCTTTTTCATTCCTGTTGATCTTGAAAATCTGATGCTGAATGCTTGTATTATGAGCTTGGAAAACTATGATCAGAGGCTTTTTCATCTCCCGGTCAGGTGCATTATCAGAGATGTGGTTTACGTCAGTGAGGTTGAGCAGTTTGACAATTGTTGCTGCCAAAGCTAGCTCCCCTGCTTCTGCCATTAGAATTAATGAGGCATCTTTAAGCTGAGCTTGCACATTTAAAGCTAGATGATGAATTGGATGAAAAAAAAGCTACTCAGAAGAATACAAGGAGTAGCAATGGGTGCGTATATGCAGACTCACCCCCTGCAAGGGGCTCATGTGTTTTACAAGTGCGCAAATCCGCCATGTATGTGTTGCATACAGATTGTTTTCAGTAACCCATTTCCATTAGGGTCCATTTGATCCCCGGAATTGAATTTATTGTATAAACTATAGTTGTGGAAAGAAGAATCTATAGATATGGGTTATCTGAAATTCCACATCTATAGATAACCAAAATACAGAATTTGTGTATCAGATAAGACAGAAAAAGACAGACGCGCACACGGGCCAGCAGATAGAAACTAGGAGATGTCGAGTTAACACTAGCCATTACACAAGTTTCAGAGAGTTTTTTTCAAGGATTGAAACGGTAGATGATCTTGTCACGTCCAGCTTCATTCCTGCATATCGCCATCAGACATGTCCTTTAGACGCAGCCTTCCTTCCCCTCTCTTTCTTCTTGCTGAGCAGTTTGGTCACTATCTGCAGCATTGTATTTACTCCGGCCACCAAAGTTTCTTTGTTGTCGTCCAGGAATAGGCCTGCCCAGTAACCCATTAGAGCACATGCATAACATATAATTGAGGTTGGGTTTATAGGCAATTTGTTTTCAAAACAAACTTTGTTTCTAGTCTTCCAAATGGCCCAACAGATGGCTACTATCCCAATAATGTGAAACTGTTTACCATAAGGAAGCCACTTTTCACACCAAAGACAGCACTGGCCTAAAGACCTGGGAACATTGTCAGCTCCAATGCATTTCACAACTATTGCCCAAATGGCCTTGGCAGTGCTACGATGAAAGAAAAGGTGAGACAGTCATGGCATTGTATACAGATTTGACACTAAAACGACCCAGAGTTCCAAACTTCCATGAAACTCTATCTTCATTAGAAGAAAAGCTAATATTATGTGTTGCATACATATACACTGAAATTAGTAAACCACAATAGTTTTTTTTAACTTACTGGATGGTGTATGGGCAGTAAATTAGAACAGGAGAGAGAAGTAATCACTCCAAAAAACTTACATGTCACATGAAGATGTATGCGCACGGTTGCTGATACAAGTCATTTAACATAATGCTTATTTGTAGGCTTCCTTAGCACATTATTTTAGGACAGAGCACATTATTTTAGGACAGAGGGAGTAGCGCATTAATGCATTATTTGACTCATTACCAACACAGATGGATGCTATGTGAGGAGAAAACTAATAAGAGAGTGTGTTGTACAAATATATATAGGGCTATTGCTGTTGACATAGTATGTGTGTGACATTAAAAATAGCAAAAATCTCTTGAAATGCTATCTCCGGGGAAATACAAAAACTTCAATTCAAAGGCAGAACTCCAGCCATTTCAAAAAGAAACTCTCTTCTCCTAAAATGACACGATGTCCTATTTCTGGCATTCATTTGTGAACCAGCATGTGTATGCCGTTGTTGTCTCATTTGCAATTCACGTTTGAGGATTTTAAGGAAAAGTAAATCGTTTATGGTTATCATGGTCGATGCCAATAATCAGATAAGAAATCGTTGATGAGTTGATGAGTTATCATGGTCGATGTCCTATTTCTGTAAGATGCTTTTCACAGTTGATGAGTTGCAGTTTGTTTAGATCCTGTATATGCTTCCGAACTAGTATCATCCTGAATTCATATATCATGTTCCTTCAAAATTTTGTGAAAGACATAAAATTTAAAAGAATGACAACTCTTTGGAAGTGTATTCTCTTCAATACTCCTTGAGCCTTGAGGAGTTCACCCATTCCACCTCCAGAAGCCCCGACTGCGACTGCGGTGCAGCTGGTTGCCACTTGAAGCTTCTTCTTCAGATACAGTACTGTCCAGTTCACTGCGAAGTGATTCAAACTCCATTTCTAGGGTATCCATCTTCTGTAGTCGTTGTTGAATCTCTGAAATTTCATTCTGTCCATTGGGCAATGGGGGAGCGATGTCAATTGTTATTTCAATATTGAGTACTAGCAAACAAAAAGGCAACATGAATAAACTGAATCATTCAGAATTAAAAAGGGGGGATGGGGTGCTAACTGTAACCTGTACTCACTACAATGTATTGCACTAGGCATTTGGTTAATTTGTTTCAATTAGCCAATTGTTTTTTTTATTAAAAAAGAGACAAAGGCAGTTCAAAATCAAGTACCAGCAAATGAAAGACAACACAAATAAACTGCACCATCCAGAGTTTTCTTTTATATAAGTACCATTCGGAGTTAAAGGGTCGCCAACTGATAAGTGATATCCAGTACTCACCACATTGTATTGTGCAAGTTTCTTCATAAATGTGTTGAAATTAGCCAAATTTTATTTCCTTTTTGTAGAAAACCATTGCGGCATAATGGTTACTACTTTTTTAGAATGGTATACTGGCAATATAAGCAAGGTGGCAAAGAGCCAAAGACATGGCCCTGTTCGTTTGGTCGTTTTTGGCTGGCTGATTCTCGCTGGTGCTGATTTGTTGTGAGAAAAACACTGCTGAATTGCTGGCTGGGGTGCTGGTAGTCCAAGCGAACAGGGCGAACAACTCAATGATTACTAGTGAAAAACGAGAGATTATGCTGCTATTTGACTTGGTCTCAAATTTTATCTATCCCTGCTCCGAACATATTCCCTTTTGTAAATTTTTACTCTCTCCATTCCAAATCGTAAGTTATTTTGGCTTTTCTAGATACATTTGTACCTAGAAAAACCAGATATGGATCAGAGTATAAAACAACGTTGCTCAGGAAAAAGATATATCCTACAAGGAAAATAAGTTCGCTAAAACCATTCATAGCATGGCATAAGGTATTGAGATGATAATAATCAAAGTGCCAGAGCATGAGCTCAGATCCTTCCAAGTTATTGCCTACCTCGAGTTTGGAAGCCCTGGTTTGTTCGATAGAAAGTTGATCTTGAACTAAGTGGAGTTCCTGCATAAAAGAGAGCCGACCAAAGAAATGGAAGTTGATCACTGAGCTGAAAAGCATGTTTCTTCCTCATAAAGTGATGGTTGCCTGATGTATCGTGTGTTGCAATTCTCTTGTATGTGTATATGTTCTTTTTTCATGATTTGACTTTTCTATGAGCTCGATTCAAGTATAGTATTTGACACAACACACAGCAGTGACAACCTACTTCATTGAGGTGCATTGATTCAAAATAGATTTTCTATCGTGTTCAACCTTATGTCGTGACTTGAATAAGTAACCTTATGTCATTGATTCAAAATACAAGATATTTCTACAGGAGGTCATAGACAAAGAGATAAACTTGTAAGTGCATCATCACTTAGGCATTAGTAGTAGCACTGTATAAGTAAATATTATTGACATTCTCTGCGGTTCTGCACAATTTGCTAAGTGAGATATAACTTGCCTCAGTAAGTTCTGCATTTCTGTTCTCCACATCAGCTAGTTCCTGCTTCAGGCGGAGACTCTGCAAGCGCTCATGATTAATTCTGTCTTCTATTTGGTTTAATTCATCCGTAGCTACTTGTCCCAAGGTTTTGCTGTCATCTTCCCTATTGCCAGGCTGATAGTGAAAATAGTTGCAGATGTTTTAATGAACATACCAGAGGAATCATCCAGCATTTGTGTTTGTGCAGTGTGCACAAAATTATTAAGAGTGAAAAAGAACAGAAATTGTGTTTATGCATCCAAACATTACATTACCTTTACATCTTTAAGTTCCTCAATTTCAAATATGACTTTCCTGCTAGAATTTTCTGCAACAGATATGGGGGCAAAACCATTTGACTCTGCTTCATCTATTTGTTGAGACAGGACACTTGGTTTCAGACTTGCCTTGAGAGCATAAGCCTAAACAAAAAGAATGGCTCAGCTGAATATAAGGACATGTGAAAAACACTAGAGTGCTCATAGAGAAGCATGCCTGATTACTATAACGCCCACTATATCCTCCAAATGACACCAGAAAGTTCTCTCCATTAATTGTGGACATTACTAAACTTGAGCCCTGTCATAAATATGCCTCTGAATATCAGTAACAGGCTAACAGCATGAGTACATAACAAAATAGTACAATCGATGAATATATAAGTTTATAAAAAGGCAGTTTATTAGACCAGATGAGCTTCACCATTGTGAGATACTTAAATCCATAAATGGTGACCTCTATTGAATTGGAATTTGAACACTAAACCAGAAGTAAGTTTTTTTCCTCAGATGAAAATACTAACTTTTCGAGTGAATAGAGTACACAGAATATCAATAAGCTCACCTCACTTGTAGGGGGTGCACGGGCCTCAAGATCAGTGAGAACTGACCATTCATAAGTATACATGTTGAGTACAAGAGTATCTGAGACACCTGCAGCGGATCGGGTGCACGTAAGCAGGAATTATTTTTATGATACTTTTTAGAAAGTCAAATGATATAACTCAAACTCAAAGACCAGCCCCAAGAGAAGAAAATGGTTGACACGACAAAGATAGATAAGTAGGCAGTTATATTTATCAGGACATTCCTGATGTCTACTGTCTACACCATAGAAAATTGGTTGAGTTCTAACTCATAAATCATGGTGTAATAAAACTGTCACATATATCAACTTACCTTTCCTACTATTTCCACCCCCAGTAATAAACCAATATTCTCCAATAGTTACCCCTGCATGCCCTGCTCTTGGTTCTGGAGTAACACCTTGCTGCTTTGGTCTTGACCATTCCATCTGTAACAAACAAGTGATTCATTTGGACTCCCAAAAGAATTACATACCAGATTTAGAGAATACTCACTGTCTGAGTGTCAAGGAGGTGTAGGTCACTGAAACATGTAGAATGAGATCCCCCGCCAAATATCAGAAGATACCTCTCTGCAAAGCAAGCAGCAGCGTGCTCTGACCTTGGAGAAGGGGGAGTGCCTCTGGAGAGCAACAACATAATTTGAAAACAGTCAGATATTAATCCTGACCCTCAAAGCAGAGCAAGAAGATTACAAGTTTCATTCCATGTCCTAGACCAAATGTTACCAGCTGCAACTGCAGGTGAATTACAAAGTAGCATAAACACATCACTTCAAGTTTGGGTTCTCCACAATTTATAAGAAACCAGTTCAACATAAAGTGGAAGGTTAAGAATTCTATTCGATAGGTACCGTGCATAAAAACAGATCCACATTTACATGTTTAGCTAAATCATTTCTAACTTAAGTTAACCAATTGAAACTAGATTACGTCATAGAACTTACGTGGTCTCAAATTCATCCCATGTCATGGTCTCAAGATCGAGAATGTGCAGATCATTCAGAAGAGATCTCCCATGACCTTCACCACCAAAAACAACTAGAGTGTCTCCAACAAGAGTCACTGACTGACCACCACGTGAGCTCTAAAGGAAATAGGAAAACATCATCACAGATTTGGGAAGAAACAAAGAAAAACAAAGCTGGCGATTAAATAAAGGCAAAACAATCATACCGGTGACCTTCCATAAGTACGCAAGGTAGACCAAGTACAGGTTTGTGGATCAAACTCCTTAACTGTCATAAATGCGCATAAGAAATAAGAACTAAGACACTGAGAATGAATAGTAAAATAAAAGATGAGTGAAATATTTGCCTAACCACTGAGACTCTCTGCAGGTTCTCTAGTATGTCCTGCAAGACACAGGATCTTATTTCCCCATTGAATCTGGAAGATATTAAAGCCAGATGCAAATACACTATACAGTTATAAGCTAACCAACTGGGATAAAATTGGCCAATTCCCTAAGACTAGTGAAAAAGTAGCTTTTGGTGATTACCACTGAATGACCAGCACATGCAGAAAATGGAACTGCTCCAGCTGATTCTGATGGTTCTGCTTCCGATTTAGCTTCCAGCTTTGACCATGACAAAGTTTTGAAGTCCAGAACCTTTGAACAGAAAAGGATTCCCAATGTTAAGACCCATGAAATTGTCGGTACAACCAAAGGTGCTGGCTCAGTGCAACATCTCATCTCAATTCAAGATAGTCGTGAGAATCCTGCCCATAAATGCAGCCGCCAACTAGTACATCTAGAGGAACAATCTACCTGAACATCACCAAGGTACCGGCCATTGTGATTTCCACCAAAGACATACATCTTCTGCTGAACCACTGCAGCTCCATGCTGCAACCATCATAGACAACAGGTAAATAAATGCACAAAAGTGAAACTAGGCGGCCAAGAAAACCAAACCGGACCTTATAGCGTGGTTTCGGGAGCTGGCCAGAAACAGAGAGCGGCGTCCACTGATCATAGGCGCTTACAGAGCATAGCCCTTCCATACTGACTTCCTTGTCCTGGATATTTTCAGCCATCTCCCCGTTCTGCTCTCGCACTACCACTTTAGGCTCCTCTGCGGCAATGCTGCTGGGGATAGCGGATCCCATTGCCACTGGTCCTTTTGCAGCCTAATAACAAGATTAAGGAAACAAGTCCACGCGATCAGAGATCATACTATTATACTGTACTACTTTACAAAGCAG